>JBAKBP010009510.1:0-83387 GCA_037953745.1 Lithodes maja
CCAATAAAGGGTTAATGGAGTCCGTCCTTCAGGGCCTCACATGGGAAATATGTCTTGCCTATCTAGATGACATCATTGTCTTTGGGAAAGATTGGGCTGAATATCTCCAGCGTCTAGCTCAAGTTTTTCAAAGGATCAGGGGCACAAACCTCAAACTCAAATCAACTGAATGTACCATGGCCAAGAAACAAGTTCAATTCTTAGGTCACAATGTCTCAGAGGAAGGGATTTCTCCCGACCCAGCTAAATTACAAGCCATCAACAACATCACTCCCCCTAACAATGTGAAAGGCGTCCGTGCTTTCATCAGTTTGGCATCCTACTATCGCCGATTTGTTAAGAATTTTGCAATGATTGCCAAGCCGCTGCATGACCTAACCAGAAAAGAAGAACCTTTCATTTGGACGACGGAAAGACTACAAGATTTTCATACCCTCAAAGACCTACTAGTTTCAGACCTCGTCATCTCTTTTCCTGACTATACATGACCCTTCAGACTCTACACAGACGTCTCCCAGTTCAGCATAGCCTAGGAGCCGTTTTAGCACAAACTCGAGAAGGTCGGGAATACGTAATTGCTTGTGCAAGTCGTACTCTAAATCCTGCAGAAATCAACTACCCTGTCACAAAGAGAGAATGTTTAGGGATCATTTGGGCATTACAGCACTTTAAAGCTTACCTGGTCGGAGTCAAAGTCACTGTCATCACAGACCACCAAGCATTACAATGGCTCCGGAAGTCATATACGAAAAATGCCCTCACTGTCAGATAGCGGGACTCCCTAGAAGTGTTTGATTTTGAGATCGCTTACCGCCCAGGAAAACTACACACTAATGCCGATGCCCTCTCCAGACTTCCAGTACAACCACTTGCACAAACTGAGCATCTACGAGCTATCCAACAACAAATTCAAGATGACGACCCCCAACATGCCCTCCTGCAAACCTTTCAAGCCAACACAAAACCAGCCTGGATACCTAAGAGGATTTTCGATGAACTGTCAAGGAGGGGAGACATCCTGTACATATCAGAAGGCAAGATAGATACCCCACCATCTCTCAGAAAATCATGGAATCCTTACTTTCACACATTGGCATTCATTTAGGCCAGACAAAATTGCTTGCTACATTCCAGGACACCTATTGGACCCCCAGACCTCACATCACCGCCAAGATCATCACAGATGCCTGTCGTGCCTGTGCCCTGGGAAAGGACAAAACCAGGACCCCCGGGCTATCCGTCAATTTAATCGCCTCGAAGCCTTGGCAATTGCTGGCAGTCGACTTGATGGGTCTTATGGATGGAGTAAAAGGTTACAAATACCTCATAACCTTCGTAGACACCTACTCCAATTATGTCATCGCCTGCCCTGCCAAAGAGCATTCGGTACGTGCAGTTGCAGAATCGCTTCTGCAACATGTCTTTCCATATTTTGGTCTACCTCAAGCAATTCATTCTGATAATGCTCCTGAATTCACCGGTCAAATCTGGACACAACTATCTCAGATTTTCGGTTACAAAATCAGCCATTCATCCCCATATTGGCCCAGAGGTAACTCAGTATGTGAACGAAGCCACAGGACCATTGCCAATCAAATAAGGACAAGATTGCAGCAGATGAACACCACCAATTGGCCCAGTCAAATCGCATAGTACAGTCGGGTATAAACATGTGTCCCCGTGAAGACGGCATCACCCCACATTAGAGGATTTTCGGAGAACCACCCTTGCTCTTACCTCTACGACACCTGTCTGTCCCATCAGAGCCCTTGCCTGCCCTCAACTCGGCCCTCTGCCACCTTCGGAATAGACTACGACAACTGCAATTTCTACAAGACCTTTAACCTGATGAAACTCCCAAGCTCAGTTCTCACCATGTCGGGGACATTGTGATGGTGGCTCAGCTTCCTGTACCATCTAAATTAAACCCCAGGTTTAAAGGACCGTTCGAGATTTTAAAGGGCCCAAATTGCTATCAAGTCATAGTCAACTACCATGGGGAATCGCGCACTTACCGAAACAGTTATGTACGTCGGTTCCAACCTCTCGACAATAACATTACTATTTTAGCTGACCAGAATGATAATGTTGCATACCCCACTACTAATCTCGACCCAATACCCCTTTCCAAACGGAAAACCTCTTCATACTCCATCCATGCCCACAGATACCCATAAAACCCCCCCAAGGACCAACCCGGACACCACTTCCTCACTCTCCTCCGAGCCGCCACCAACACCTCCAGAGGCGGACGTGAAGATATCTCGCATTACCATTGTCCAGGAAGGCGCTCTCAAAAACATAAAATCACCCACGCAACTACTGAACACTGTGACCAACTCTGACATTCCCATAACTCTGGTCATTTTCTGGGACACCAATGCACCAACTAACATCACCGCCCAGATTTGGTACTACTTTTTGCATTTTGCAACACCTACAACCTTATCTTCGCAATCCAATTTTGAAGAAGTACCTCCTTCATCCCCGAGGTCGGGACTTTTTTCTGGAAGGCGATGGTTAGATGCGAGGGGGAAAAGAAGTTCCAAAACACCATCATCAACTGCCCCGGACATCCACAACCCCGATTGAGCCTTCAAGCAGAATTGAATTGCCACCATTAAAACATGCAACAATTATAAAAGAGCAATCTCCACCAGCCACATTCCTCAGAAGAAAATGAATCACGAAGCAGCTCTAGAGAAAATGCACCATATATTGTAGGAGGGACTATTATAAGACTCGTGGAAACTACCTTCGCACCAACCCTCCGCATGCCCAAGCAGTGCCAGAGGTGTCCAACTTTCACCACATCACCGCCTCCAACCTGTGCATCAGTAGAAACAACAATAAGCTAGATCTGCAACCTACAACATACCCGAAAAAGCGAAAGAGTGATGTCCACCTGGAGTTGTCTAGAGTGGGGCACTCCACATTTTCCCCGCTGCCTGGCCATCACAGACAACACCCAGCACCGTCAAACATCACACCCATCAATGGCTTCATGACGTGCATCGAGGAAAAATATGTAATAACAGCTCCAGCATCTAGTCCCCCAAATCAATGAGATGAAAATAACATGCCAGACTTGGAGAAAATGCACTCCATTTCGAACCTAAATATCTACCAATACTCGGCCGACCCAAGCACCAACCCAATGTCACTAAGTGCGCAAATAATAATATCACCTGAAATGCAAGCTGCAACCAGTGCATCTTGCTCCACAACTGAAAATAAAATCAAGACACCTGTCATGCCCTTGTTACCCTGGAAGCATGTACCCAGGACAACGCAGAAAAAAGAAACATTACTCACGCTGACCAAACCAGAAGCAATCATTCAGCCTGTTGGTTTAAAAGCACTTTTTGGATCCTTATCCAGTAATCCTAAGGTAGAAAGGATAATTACAAATTCTGAAGCTTGTCGTAATAATAAATTTAGGCATCTGACGCCACTCAACTTCAAGTTGGAGGTAAAGGACAGCCCAGTGGACTTAGCTATTGTCGGTCGCCCAATTGAGTCATTATCCAAGTTAGAAGTAACTGATAAGTTCAGGACTTATTGCGAGCGTACCAGGCCTGTAATATTCCCTAACGGACTTAGTGTTTAACGAACGAATCTGCCAAAAAAACCTAAGCCTGGAATTGTTCCTCAACATGATACTGAGAATAAGAACCTCCCGAGACTTGTTGAATTATCTCATTCCTCCCGACTCTGTCTCCTGTCTCTGACAAAGTTAGGTCGGTGTGTGATAGTTCACAGGTTCCCACTAAGAAAACTAATCTCCCTCCTACTCCTGGAAAGACGTTGGTCCTTCCTTTAGTAGGGGAATCTTTAGATATATTCCCCAGGTCCAGCGTGAGTGAGTGTGTGAAGAGCCGCCCAAGTCCAGAAAGCGAAGTAATTTTGCCAGACGGTTGTTGCGATTGTTTTGGCCTGAATCTAGTCCAGGCGTGTGAGAGTGACCTAAGTGCCGTGAGGAACTCTGAGTGTGACGTTAGACCCTTGTAGCTTTGGACGCTATACACCCTCAACGCAACAATTACCCATTGCTCGTAATCGCTCTCCCAGTGCTCTCCTCTACTAAACACTCCTTTAAGTGCCGTTCTAAAAGATTTCATAGTCGTAACAATGATTATCGTGAGGGTCTAGACCCAGGTATGCTGAGATTCTCCTAAGTGCAACGTAATTATAGAAGTAGGCTTTACCTCCTCCCTTCCTTGTTTGCTATCGCCATCCCGTTTGTTGGGAAACAATACACCCCTGTCTTACGCTGGAAATCTATATACATACTACCTCCAATTCAGGTTCCTGGGTTCCTCGCGTAAGAGATATATATATATATATATAATTTCCTATCATTAATACACACACTTTACACGTAAATCAAGAATACTTACTGCAGACCTGAGTTTATTCATTCATTATCATTTGGGTTCATATTCCTTTAGTAGGGGAACCTTTAGATATATTCCCCAGGTCGAGTGTGAGTGAGTGTGTGAGGAGCCGCCCTAAGTCCAGAAAGCGAAGTAATTTTGCCAGGCGGTTGTTGTGTTTTTTGGGCCTGAACCTAGTCCAGACATGTAAGAGTGACCTAAGTGCCGTGAGGAACTCCGAGTGTGACGTTAGACCCTTGTAGCTTTGGACACTATACACGCTCGACGCAACAATTGCGGGGGTAGGCCTAGGGCTGGGAGTGCGGAGGGGGGGGAGAGAGAGAGAGAGAGAGAAATGGTAAGAGAATAATGGGATCGGAGACGGAAGACTTTTGCGGGTTAAGAGACATGCTGGATGGATAGGGGCAGAGTGGAGGAGCGAGGCGATGGGATACCAAAGGGCGGTGAAGAAGGGGGGGAAAAGGTAGAGGGTGCGGACGAAGAAGGTGCGAGAAACAACAGAAATTGGCCTGCGGGTGGGAGAAGGGGTAGAAGGTGAAGTGTGAGGAGGTGAGCGTGGAGGTACTGATGAACTGGGTGGCGAGGATGATGAGGTAGATGAAGGGAGGGGGGGGTCTGCGGGTAGAGAAAGGTTGAGGGCGTCTTGATCTAGGGGGTGAGGTGCTTTAAGGGCGTCGGATTATGGCTCGACGGGTGAGTTGGGAACGAGGGCGAAAAGAATATTAATTTTGAGTGGGAGCTGAAGAATGCGAAAGGCGTCAAGGAAGAGAGTGAATGGAAGGGCGTTGATAAGGTTGAATGGAAGGAGGTTGAGGTGAAGGGGGTGAAAATGAGGGTGATAGAGGTGGCGAAGGAGGGGGTCTAGAAGGCTGAGATGATGAGGGAGAAGGTGGGGAAATATGGAACTCACAGCGAGGGCGTTGTCGAGGTAGATCGAGCTGGGGTGTGGTGTTTGTGGAAGGCATCTCAGTGGGCATGACATTTTCCCTGTCCATAATCAGAGGACGGTGAATTCTCACGTAACGATTCCGGTAAACCCGGGATTCGCCTTAATAATTCACGATGATCTGATACGGATTGGGGACCTTGGTGATTTTGTAAGGTCCGACGTACCTGGGGCCCAGCTTGTTGGAGATGGGTAGTTTGGCCACCATCACTTGGTCATCTACGGCGTAAGGGCTCTGAGGAGTTGTGGCATCCTGAGCTACGTCCTGGCAAACTTGGGCAGTGTGGAGGACATTTTTTTTAGGTGTTGTAGGGGGTCGATGGAGATGGTGGAGGAGGTTGGTGTTTTTGCCAATTTCCTGAAGGGTAGCAGCAAGGGTGCTACGCCATACAACCTCTCATGGGGGGTGATGCCGTCTTCTCGGGGGCAAGTGTTCATCCCCCACGTACTGTATAAATTTGAGTTGAGCCGGCTAGCCTTGGGTTTGTATTGTGATGAGGCGTGTCCAGATCTGATTATTTATAGTTTTGTGGCTCCTCTCGCAAACCGATTTCCCATTGTGGCCAGTAAGGGGACGAGTGTGACACCTTGATGTCACAGAGTTGTGAAAATTGTGCCCAAACTTGGCCAGAGAATTCAGGGGCGTTGTCGGAGAGTAGTACTGCGGGGAGTCCGAAGTTGGCAAATACTTAGCTGGCGAGGACTTCTGCTACTGTAGCGGCGCTGTGTTCTTTCACAGGGTAGGCAACCACGAAGCGGGAGTACGCGTCGACAAAAGTCACGGCGAATCTCTTGCCCTGTTTGAGGGAAAGGGGCCCATCACGTCCAGGGACAGGATCTGCCATGGCTGGATGGCAGTTAGTTTGCCTGCTGGTCCTGGGGTTCTGGTCCTACCCTTGCCCATGCCGCAGGGCCTGCAGGCTTCAGCGACTCTGTTGGCTCTGGTGGTCCAATACACCTGTTGAAACACCTGCAACATCTTGGTTTGTCCCAGGTGGATTCCGTTTCCCTTGTTTATGACGAGGAAAATGTCTTGGGCTGTGTGAGGGTCAACAGCTATGTGGCCTGAATCAGTGTAGAGTTGATCGCCTATCCGATGTAAGTGGTAGAAGACGTCTTTTGGAATCCACTTTCGTGTTATTTTAGTCAGCCATGATGTTAGGAGAGAGGGGGCGTCGTTTTCTTTGGGCTGGTCTGGTCGCGTTTTCTGTGATGTAGTTGATGGGGTCACTATGCTGCTTATTTCTGTTCCAGTGACTGGTAGGCGGGAGAGGGCATTGGCGTTGGTATGCAATTTCCCAGGCCTGTAGTGGATTTCGAAGTCGAATTCCTCTAGGGTTTCCCGCCACCGGACGAGAAGGGCACAGGTAGTCTCTGATCATCGTAACCACTGAAGGGATTGGTGGTCAGTGATTACGTCGACTTTTGTCCCCATGAGGAAAGACCGGAAGTGATTGAGGGCCCAGATGACACCTAGGCACTCTCTTTTGTTGGCAGCATAGTTGCATTGGCCAACGTTCAGAGTGGCACTGGCGCAGGCTATTATATGCTCCCGTCCGTCCTGTACCTGAGCGAGAACAGCTCCTATCGCGTAGAGGGACACATCTGTATACAGGCGGAACGGTTGAGAGTAGTCCGGAAATGCTACTGTAGGGGCATGGATGAGATGTTTGAGTGAATTGAAAGCTTGGTCCATTCAAAAGGCTCGTAGGTCCTTCTTGGTGAGTTCGTGAAGAGGGTGTGCAATGGCTGCAAAATTCTTCACGAATCTCTGGTAGTATGTGGTGATTCCCAGGGACGAACGGACGCCCTTGACAGTGCGAGGGGGTGCTTGTGCTGCGATGGCGGAGAGTTTGTGAGGGTCGGGTGCGATGCCCTCAGCCGAGGAACCCGACGGAGGTACGAGCTACCGAACATTTTGCGGGCTTTAGATATGAATGCTACATTAATGAATCCCTGAGGGGAGGCAACCCTATGAGCATAGCTCCCTACCTCTTATCCATCACTAAAGGTAAGCAATCACTGAAGGTAAGCCATCACTAAAGGTAAGCTTGAGTCCGGCTGCTCGTGTCCGCTCCAGCACCTGCCGCAGTCTTTGCAGGTGTTCCTCTCAGGTCCTGTCATACACGATCATGTCGTCCAAGTACGCCAGGCAGATCTCCCAGGTGAGGCCTTTGAGGATGGACTCCATCAGGCGTGAGAAGGTGGCAGGCCCGTTGCAGAGACCGAAGGGGAGTACGTTAAATTAGTACAGGTTTCTCCCACTGGTCGAGAACGCAGTCTTCTGCTGGTGTTATTTCTGGATGGGCACCTGCCAGTATCCAACCTGCAGGTCCAGGGTGGTGAACCATCTGGAGCCATGTAGGGAGTTGAGGGAGTCATCTATCCTGGGTAAGGGCGTGGCGTCCTTTATCGTGGTGTCATTAAGGCGATGATAGTCCACGCAGAATCTTATGGACCCGTCTTTTTTCTTTACCAACACGACGGGGGACGACCATGGTCTGACTGAAGGTGTGGCTATTCCCGAGTCCAGCATTTCTTGGACCTGGCGTTCCTCTTATTGCCTTTGCAAAGGGTTCTTCCTTCTTGAGAGTTGACGGATGGGATGTCCCGTGGTGTGGATCGGGTGTTCCAAGGCCCTAGTCTGCCCGATCTGATCTCAGTAGGACTTTGAGCGAAGACGTCCGTTAATTCGTAGAGGATTTCCAGGAGCTGTTGACGTTGGTTGCTGATCAATTCTTCAGGAATGGTGGGAAGTTCAGGCTGGGACATGATGGTAGGTGTAGGAGAGAGCTCATTGTCAAAGGTCTCTAGGTCGCTGATGATGAGGCCCTTGGGTAAGGTGAGGGGCTCATCAGTGATGCTAGCAATCAGGGCGCCGTGGTGGTGAGGAGATATGAGGGCCGGTTGAATTTGGCATCTATCTGCTCTGGGTTCATGCATTTGTGGTGTGAAGATCATGGGAACCTCAGACGTGTGACGTAAGGGTACCCAATTTTTATGTTGAGCCGGAATGTGCATGGCCTGAGTTGTGACTGCTGGGGCCACTATGGTGATGGATGCAGGTCTCTGTATCTCTGTGGTTTGGTACAGTTGGTGGTAGGTAATAATAATAATAATAATAATAATATTTATTCAGTTAGCAATTTACAGAGTTGGTACCACATAGTTTGTTATAAATATGACATGTACCAGCCTTGCATAATTCCAACTAAGGATAGCCCAATAAGGCCGTTAGGCGTATTTCCATTGGGGTCCTTGTGGGATTAGGTTAGCTGGGGAAATGGGGAGGATAAAGAAATAGATACTTTAGAGAAAGTATTTCTAGGGGGTTATTTTAAGATACCTTACATCCTATAGTAAATATCAGTAATCCGTAATCAGTAATCATTTCAGTTTGGTTTGTCTATCTCTTATGTCGTATTTAGTAGTAGACATAAGCTTGGTGCTCCCTCCCTTCTCAGGTGAGCGGTGGCTTGGCATCGTGGAGGCGGTAGTGAGGGTGCCTGTCTTGTCAGCATTCTAACTCGCCCTGTCTTTTGTGTACTTCCGTTGAACTTTGTTCCTTGGGATGTTTTTAGGAAGTTGGAGAATGTGAGGCGTCGTTGACCACAATCCAGTTGTGCTTACAGGCGCTGCAACACGTCCAGTCCCATTTAGCCATCATATTGTGTGCATTCTGAGTAGAATACTACAAAAGGATGGTGGCAGGAGGCTTCTGGGTCTGGGGTGGTGATGCGCAAGGGAAGGGAGTGGTCTCTCCCCTGATGGGCAGGGGTGTGTCCCTGGCACTGATGAGCTTAGTGGTGGTGGCGTTTAACATTCCGAATATGCGGAGGTTTTGGTCGTAAAAACGGTTGAACAGGCAGGATCTAGAAGCTTCAGTATCTATTAGGAAACGTACTGGTACCCCTTGCAAAATTAACATAAGAGGAAAAAAGAATGTACCCACACCCAAGTACCATCTAAACTTCTAAAGTCCCCTTACGTTACAGAAAAGAACCAACGTTTCTACCACACCAGATGGTCAAGGTCTGAACTTCTTACCAAAGTGACCAGCACTTACCTTAGCCTTAATTCCTACCTAAGAAACCAGTTCTAAGTTGCCTGGCAGCCAGCGCCGGGCATAGAGTGATACAGTTCCAGACTAATCTGAGGAAGATAGGCCAGGTGAGTCTACGGCATAGCCGAGGCCCGGTGGAGAGAGCCTCCTTTCTCTGCCGGGTGTTCGTTCTCTGCACCAGACTTTGAACGGGGTTTATTGGATTTTGACGGAGGCACTCCGGTAACCACAAGCCCGCCGGGTTACTTGAGTCGCTTTGTCTGGAAAAGGCTCGTACATCAAGATTTACCAGCCGCCCTGAAAAGATCAACTTTTCGATCCAATAACACGAATTCTGACCTATCTTGTCCCAGACTAAAGATACACAACTCCAAGACCTCAACTAAAGCCCCCTAAAGTAACATCACGTAGGGGGTAGCTGTGAAGACCCAGAGGCATGTTGAATCAGAACCAGACTGATAACACTCAATGCCCAGAGGTCCCAGACCTTATAGCACTAAGTGAAACCCCAACATGCATTACATTTATGGCACATACATAGTAATATTAATATAAGATATCACCTACAAGGAGCAGTAGCGGATTAAGAGGGGGGGCGGGGGGGTGCTGACTGGGCTGCGCCAGGGGCCCCTAATTCCCAAAGTTGATTAACAGAACAAAAATTCATCTAAGGGGGATGCATGATCGGGGGCCCTCCGGGAGGCCCCTTCGGCCTTCCCAACCCCCCCCCCCACAAGAAACCTTCCCTCAAGTACTATTCCATGTATATTGCTCGTATTCTTTCGCAGTCAGTTACCCCTGATAAAAGTGCCTTAAAAATATTGGCATGAATATGCAGGATATTAGAATATAGCCAGCATCACCACCATGGCAGCTTCAGTGACAAAAGGGCATAACTCCACATCAAC
The DNA here is from genome assembly GCA_037953745.1 of Lithodes maja. Lineage (NCBI taxonomy): Eukaryota > Metazoa > Arthropoda > Malacostraca > Decapoda > Lithodidae > Lithodes > Lithodes maja. The sequence continues at coordinate 10,315 of JBAKBP010009510.1, forward strand.
AGCGCAGCACCAATGCGCCCTTCTCACCCGGAACATCCTCCACCCAGATGACCCTACCATCTTGATGGCTACCACCAAGCATCAAGAGAGACCTCAATCACCTAAAGCCCTTCTTGCTCTCAACAACACAAAAGCAAGAACAGCAGCCAAAGGAGACACTACCTCAGCCACCCAGACCACAGCATCAAAAACATTAGGATTTACCCTCTGCCTTTTGGTCAGTTACGTAGGCCCGATGCTCACAAAGCTATGTGCTCGAATCTAGCAAACCACCAGTCAGGCTCTATGCTCACAAAGCTAGGTTCGATGCTAGCAAAACACCAGTGAGGCTATAGATACTCACCCTAACTATAGGATCAATGCTAGTAAACCCCCAGTGATCAAGGTTCGATGCTCACAAAACTATAGGCTTGAAGCTAGCAAAACATCAGTGAGGGTCGATGCTCACCTAACTATGCTCGATGCTAGTAAACTCCCAGTGAGGCTCAAGGCTCGCCCACCAGTTGCTGAAACTAAAGGAAGCAGTTCAAGACCTTCCAAGAAGAAGATGTCCCCCAACGCTATGATAATTAAAGAAAGACGTTCATGCAAGACCTTCCCAGACGAAGACGTTCCTAACTCTACGATAATTAAGAACTCACAGAACTACTTTCCTATACTTACTTAAGCCATACAGTACCAGGGACGTTCTTTCCATCATATTCTGGCAACTATTAGACGATATTATTCAGCTTAAGAAGGACCTCTAGCAATAATAAGGCTTCAAACTATCTCAACCAACCCTTTTAACTACCACAGATCCTTCCTAAGCTGCATAATATCGTCTAAATACAGCTAGAATAAAATATAACACACGTCGCTGGGACTCAAAGGGTTAAAGTGAAGATTTATGTATTCGTGTGAGTATTAATTATGATTATTGATAGTGTGTGTAGCATCTCGAGTTCAAGAGATTTATATTGTGTGTAAATCAAACGTTGTCTTGTACTGTTGGCCAAATAAGTCATGTCGCCGCTGTCATTACGTTTTGCTTGCTGTGTGCTGTATTACTGTCTGCCAGATGTTGAATAGGGTGTGTAAATTTAGGAACATATTTGTATATCTCACTCGAAACGATGAATTATTGCTTAGATAGTGCTGATACCAATTATATTATTGATTGACATATACTTGGTGCCACAACATCACTTATTTGGCCGACTGTACTACATTGTCTAACTCGCATTGTATTTGTACTGTGCATGTACTCCTCCATAACGCATGGTCCATTGTCGTCGTATGGGGGCTTCCGGGCTGGCAGGTGGGTCGGCCAAGGTCATTTGACCGCTCCCCCTGTCACCTCCAACTAATTTTTCCGTGCACTTTTGTTTCTCTCCCTGTTTGCTTTTCGTTTTTCCCTTCTTCATCTCTCTAACCCCTCTTCTGGGGGTACCGCGAATGACACTTGGTTCTTGGCCCGACTTGCTCTTTGGTTTTGTTAACAGGGTGATGTGGGACGGCAAACCTCTTCACCCTTAAGAACTGGCATCCCTGACGTGTTCGAACGAGGGGATCCTTTTATGTCAAACCCGGACTCTTGTACTGGGTCTTCGTTCGACGGACCGATGGCCCTCAAGGTACTTTGGGAGGGGTGTATACCTGATCGGATCCCTAGGGCGGTAGCCCCGTCCTCTAATTGTGGCTCCCTGGTGGGTACGGGATTTTGATCAGATGAATTTACCTTCTTCGTCTTATGGATCGTCTTATTGTCCACTCACCGGACAATACGGATCCTGACCCCTGCGTGGCTTTGGACAGTGTATCGAATCTTCACCCTGCTTCGGACATTGCGTTGACGAACCCTGCTCTTCCCACGACCAATCCAACTGACTCTCCTCTGGGCTCGGTGGCTGCCACTCCTGTGTCAGCCCCGGCTCCTCCGGCGACCTTGCCGGCCACGACCAATACCACCCTGTCTGGTTCTCCGGGTAAGCCTCCCTCGGACCCAGTCACGGTGCTCCCTGTCACTACTACCCCAATTACGACGCTCCAACCGTTTCTGCCACAGTCTTCCTCCCGCACTCGCACCAGGCGGCAATTTCATGCTGCACCTGATGTGCTCGGTGCACTGTTTCAACCCCCACGATGGCCGAAGTACTTTAAGGTTGAAAACCGCCCACACGATGATATTGATCTTCAGGTCTACCTTCGGCAAGAGGTGGGTCCTGTTGATCTGTTCCATCACTCGGAGACCTCTCGAATTGTTGAAGTTCATTCTGAGAAACAGTCGTCCACCATGATAACCCTCCTAGACACTCCCTGTGACTCTTTACTGGGTCACCCCGAAGTATCACTTAACCAATGTGTGGGCACGGTTTTTGTTCCCCATAGTGTCCTCATCAAGGAGGATGACTTCAGGGAAGCTGGCCCGCGTCTGTGTCTAGCATTGCAGTTAGATCTCCCTGCAGTACGTAAAGTTGAAACTTACACGATATCCCCGAGGAGAGGCTCTGATCCCGATCGACCTCCTCTTCGCATTGCTAAGTTATACTTTGATAGCCATGAACTGCCTCACTCTATTAAATTGGGTGCCGAATCGCTGCGTGTGCGACTTTTTGTTCGTAGTCCTCGCCAGTGCATCAACTGTTGGAAATTCGGCCATCCCGTTAAATACTGTCGCTCTGTCGGACACTGTCTGCGCTGTGGGGTAGAAACTGGGGATGCGCTCACCCTTCCCAGTGCTCCGCTGATGTCCCATCATGTACAAATTGTGGAGACCGACACGTTGCCTCGGATAAGCGTTGTTCTGATTATGTCTTCGCCAGAGAAGTGCTCCATCTGCAGGAGGCGAAGGGCATTCCTTTCCGGGTTGCTGCGCGACTAGTGCGTGAGTCTGGAACGACGCCTGAGCAGAGGTATGCTACTGTGTCCCGTCCTGCTTCATTGCCCTCCGACAACCGGGCACAGCTTCCCGGGTCCTCAACTTCGAATCCATCCTCACATGTTGGTCATTCCACCAGACCCTCCAACGCCACGCGACCTTCCCCCCGTCCTCCCGTCGCAACTCGCAATGCGTTTGCGGCTCTAGGTGCGGACGTCTCGACCACAGATCATCCCCATAGTGCTGCCCGTAGTGGGCCTGAGCCGTCGCCCACCCCGCATTCTAAGCGTGGTCCTTTTTCCGCTCGGTCTACTGTCCAGTCTCAGCCTCCTCGGCCTCAGCGCAAACCCCGCGCTGGGCTTATCATCCGACCTCGAGCTACATCACTGAAGGCCGTTTCCTCACTTCCCGCACCGAGGGCATCGTCCTCCCTTATCAAGTCGACTCCCCGTCAAACGAGAGCTGCCCCCTCAATCTCTGGTACCTCTCGTCTCTCCAGTACCCGTAAAATTACGACTCCTTCTCAGAAGTGCTCCACTCTGGGGAACCAGCGAAGCCAGGGTGCGCCTGATGATCTTGAACTGCAGGTTGCGGCGTTTGACGGCTCCACGTCCCCTGTGCTGCCATGGTCTTTGCCTGACCATACCGATACCTGTGGGTGTAATTCCTGCAGTAAGCGTTTCTTTCATGAGCATCTCTCATCGCCGTCTGGCACTTGGACTAAGGCCTTAAAGGTTTACCTCCTACGGATCGCCCCTCCTGATTCCCTACCCTATTCGCATGACCCAGGTTGTTTGTGTGTTGACCACGTTCTTGGCTCGACCCTTTCACCGGCTGCGTTGATGGAGCGTTTCAGACACCAACACAACCTAGAAGACACGGATCTAGTTACCTACCGCTTATCCGATTCACGTGTCCAACTTCACGATGTACCTTCCGGCCGTAAGAGAGCGCGCGATACTGCTACATCCCCCCCTCCCGCATCAACATCATCTAAACTTGCTAAGTCGACTGGCCAATGTCATAACCTATCCCCTCCGATATCAAAGGAAACCCTTTCCCTACCGGCACAGGATCAGTTACCTACGGATCCTCATCCACCCACTGCGATACCTACAGTCCTGCTAGAGCTACCGGACGTTGAGGATATCGTTCCCCCCCCCCCCCCCTCCCGGCCTGCCTGCCTCGGGTTGAACAGGATGACGTCCCCTCTCACGGTGCGCTTTGTGGGTGCACGTCTTGTTTTCTCCCTTACATCAAGGCTTCGTTGACCTCGACGGAACATGATATTACTGCCAGAGTGCGTTCGTTTATCTCCGAACGGCGCGGTCCTCCATCACCTCTTTCCCAACACGACTCAAATTGCGTCTGCGTGGGGCACTTGCTGGATTTCCTCGAGACGTCCGATTTTATTACTACATTGAAAGATCAGCTTGAACAAATTGTTGCCACTTTACCGGACCCTCCTTCTGGTGAACCTGAGTGTTCGCTCCTGGATCTCCAGGATCAGGCGCTTCCCCAACAGACTAATTCTCACTCTTCTACCCTGACCCCTCCCGCTCCAACCCGCACTAGCCAATCTTCCGTTACACCTCTTCATGACGCATAATATTATACACTGGAACTTGAATGGATATAAGACACGTTTGCACACTGGTGAGTTACAGCGTTTGCTACGGCTGCACATGCCGGTGTGTATTTGCTTGCAGCACATAGGACCATATATCACTCCCCCACAACTTGCCTCTTGTTCCTCTTCCATTGAGGGACATTTGCGCACAGCTATCCTGGTCCGTACTGACCATGCATACTCGGTCTTCCATCTAGACCCAGCCCCTTTCCAATCAATTGCCATCTCTATCTCTCTACCCAACTTGCCACGTTTAACGATCTGCTCCTTATATAACCAACCATCCTGCCACTATTCCCCACATGACTTAACATCCCTCGTTCGTCAATTCACCCAACCATACCTCTTATTAGGGGACTTCAATGCCCACTCCCCTTTATGGGGTGGACCCCGGTCTGACATTTTAGGTACCCACATTGAGCAGTTGATCTTGACGACTGAGCTATGCTGCCTCAACCAGATGGCCCATACTTACCGTTCCTCCACACATGACACTTACTCTGCTGTAGATTTGTCTCTGGCTAGCGATTCTGTGGCTCCCCATTTCGAATGGGCTGTCCTTAACGAACGTTTTTTCCAGTGACCTCTTCCCTGTTCTTCTCCAGCACACTGCACCGACTCCCTCCATTCAACTACCGCAGTATAACATCTCCAAAGCCGACTGGGATGCCTTTCAGTCTTTGTCCAGCAGCATCGGTGACTTTCGTAGTGATGAGCCCCCAGACATGAACTTCACTTATTTCATGGATTTTCTCCACTCAGTGGCCTCCACATCCATCCCTAAAATGTCTTCTCGAACCCGGGTGCGTCAGGTTCCGTGGTGGTCGCCTGCTTTGAGTGCCTTGGTTACCTTTAAACACCGCCTTGAAAGAACCCTCCATCAGCTTCGCGCACGCTTTGTGGAGACCCGATTGCTCATCCCGCATTCTGATAACCCGACACTGATTCCTGATCTCGTCCGTGACGCTCTGCACCTCTCGTCGTTGAAGTCTTTTCCCAACAGAGTCTCTGCACTGACTAAGCGAGCGATCAGACAGAGCAAACTGACCTCGTGGAGAGCCTATATATCTAGCTTCACTCACCGCACTTCTACTACACAAATATGGGAGAAATTCCGGAAAATAAACGGTCTGCATGCTCGCTCTTCATTGTCATCCCTAACAAGTGCTGTTACGGGGGAACCTATATTGGATCATTGACAGAGGTGGGCGCGCTCCGGTGGGACCGGTAATGCGGCAGCGCTCCGCGCTCATCAGACATAAGGTAATGCGGCAGCGTTCACGCGCTCCTTTTGTCAGCAGACCCGATGCGCTTCCCGCTCCGCGCTCCTGCGCTCCGCGCTCCCAAAAATAGGTATATAAAAAACAAAACAAACAAAACAGCTTCTAGAAGTTATTTAATTATTTACCTTTGTCCTTCACTTTGTCCTTTGTCTTTCACTTCACTAAATTCCAAGAATTCAAAACATTCAAAAAACCTCAAGTCATGGTGTCTTTTATTCTTTATGTCATATCAATGAATCAAATGTCAATGATATGATATGATTGATATCATTGCAAATGTCAATGATATGATATGATTGATATCATTGTGAGTTTGTGACATTGTGACTGTCCATTGATATCTATGATATGACATAAAGAATTACAGAAACTGTCCAAACTGAGAAACTTAAACAGTTATACTTATCAAGCTAACATTCTAACAAGCCTAACAATACAATAACAACAATACAACATGATTACATTGATTAGTATTTACTATTTAGTTGATTACATGATTAAATTAATAATAATTTAATATCATAATATCATTAATAATTTAATATGATATGATTAATTGATTATATTATGATTATTGGACCCGTCCAAGCTGTCCACAGACACTCAGACAGTCAGACAGGCTCGGGCTATACCACTGCCAGACTTACCCTTAGGCCCCTTCGTAAGCTGTAACTTGCCCGTAAGGTTTACTTTGCGTTAGCAAAAGCCAAAAAAAAAAAATAACAAGTTAACAACTGTAACACTGTCAGTCTGTCACTATCATAGTATCACTGTATCACAGTTCACTAACACCGTGGGTAACACCGTACGAATGGTACGATGACTGTACACGATAATGACGTTCTTGTACCTGTTGTTGACAGGAAAAATCGCCTCCGGAGCGCCAGAAAGGAGCGCGAAGTTCTAGCTGCGCTCCCCGCCTGCACTCCGATTTCAGAATTTTGCCGCTCCTCGCTCCGCGCTCCTCTATATTGGTAATGCGCACCGGATCGCAGAGCGCAGAGCGCCAAATGGCGCGCACCTGCCCACCTCTGATCATTGTGACATTGCCAATTGCCTTGCCTCCCATTTCGCTAAGGTTAGTTCCGATGAGTCCCACACAGACGACAAAACATACAAAATGCATACAAATTATTATGGTAATATGATCAAAAGAATGAGTGTACACATTGTAAAGAAAAATCATAGCAGTGTTTTTGTGGAAATCCGTAATTATTAGGTAAAACACCAACAAACACATAGTGGTGTTTTTTTATGTACCCGTAAATGTTATTCGATTACATTCATACTTGGAAAATTACAACAGTTTGCAATAACTAGGAGACAGCCGAAACATTTAAGCAAAATTCCTAAAATTGCGTGTTTTATGCGTGTTTTTCCATCTACCTGTTTGGTGGTGTTTTATTAAAACATAAAAAATGCACACAAATTATATTATAGCATAATCAAAAGATAGAGTGTAAATAAATGGATGAAATCGTATCAGTGTTTGTGTGAAAATCTGTAATTCCTAAAAAACACAAACAAACACGTAATGGGTGTTTTTTTGTGTATCCGTAATTATGGGCCGATTTATTTCATACTCATATTTTTGAATAACCATGATGTAACTAAGAATTAGTCCAAATTAGAAAGCATAATTCCCATAATTAAATTTTATAATAATTTAATTTCATAAATTATAAGAAAAGACTTAGTTCCTTCGTGTTTGATGTGTGAACAATGGTAATAAAATCATTATAAAGTTGAATATTATTTACCTCTAAACTGCTGCTGGTTTTCAGGTTGTGTATTCCAAGATTGTATGTCCAGAGTTTACAGCGGTAATACTGGGCACTGACAGTCAACTTTGGGGTAGGTAGTGTCTGTTGTAGGTCGACTGCAATCGCTATAATCCCCGGACTCTTATCCTTTATGTAGACATTGATAAAATTCCTCCCACCAGCTGCGTTGGCTTGGTGTGTATGGCGCTGTACAGTAAGAGTTGCGATGGCATCTTGGTCTTTCTCTGGGTCGAGGGCTTGTATTTTAATTTTAAGGGTGTCACAAGTTGAACATGTGTCGCTACGAGGGGCTTGGATTATAGGTTTGACTCCTGTAAGGAGATAAAGAAAACCTAATATTTAGTAGTGGCCCCGTAATCATTGACGAACATGCCTATTACATAAGGCATCCTCTTCAAACACTAATCCGCCGTAGTTTGAATCTACCGCGCAGAGCATTTAAAATCTGAGGAGCCTTCATCATGAGCGCACGCGACCTCACTCATGGCTTCAGTCATTATGAATTGGGTTCTCACTACGAAAAAACTTCGTAAAAAATAAAAAAAACAAAAAGAAAATAAGAATAACTATCCAATAAGCTTTCCATCATATCGTGGATGTACTTGTGTGGATCTTTGACCAGACGCTGATTCAGGCGTCATTCTTCCTTCACTGACATATCAAGTAAACCAAAATCCTTAATACATCAACGAATGGGAAGGGGATGGTCGGGAGGGCCCCAGTCGTCAATGATTACAGGGCCACTACTAAATATTAGGTTTTCTTTATCTCCTTACAGGAGTCAAACCTATAATTTATTAGTGGCCCCTCCATCATTGACGAACATGCCTGATTTCTAAGACTGGAGGGGGACATTGTAATCATATCATAACTCTAGAAAAGCAGATAATCAAACAACCACATAGTATTCTTACTTTTGTAAAAAAGAGATATTCGGGTGCATAAACTTTATACAGCCTAAATCTTCAAAAAAGGGGTACAAGCAGGAGCGTGCTTCAAAGAAGCCTGCTTGAAAAAGGGTTAACTCTGAGACTCTGTGCACAGATCTGCTAGTTAAGAAGGCACCCCACTTAAAGTAAGTGGTGAAAACTAAAAACTTATAAGTTTACATGTGCACATATAAACCCCATTAACTAGTGGATATATTCCTAAAAATATAACCAAACATAAATGAATTCTTGTACATTCGTAAAAGTACTGAACTTGTGTACTTATGCAGAAGTAATTACTGCAAAAGTAAAAGTCGTAGTTGCCACTACCGAGATTTCTCAAAAATCTATTGCTTCACAGCCAAAGCTACTTACAACAAGAATTGTCGTAACACTACTATTGGCCTTTAGCACAATTTCCTGCAATGAATACTACAGAGAAATTTTATAATACAATGCCTACAACCAGTATCACAGCTCGTATGTTCCGAACACATACTCCGGAGGGGTCTAGGGTGTCCTATGTCACACTGACTGCACCTTCCCCCCCATTTTTCTTGAAATTAAACAAAACGTGACTAAAAGGGCCACCTAGACCCTCTGCCGTAAAGCTATACATGGCAAGGAAGGTTTGTCCAGAGCTACTGAAAGGTATTGAGGCAAAAACTCCTGATTAGAGGCCCACAACTGTGTGGACGTAATAACTTCCACCGAAAGAATATTAAGGAAACGTAAAGAGGCTGTCCCCTTGCGTAAATCGTGGGTCTTACCCACAACGCCGGGATTCTTCTCTCTAAAGTCCTCGACCAAGAGAGAAGCCAGTGTACGCTCCATCAATCGTTCACCAGGACTTGCGACCCATAAAGCACCCTGGTGATTTAGAGGTGCCACTCTTAAATATTTGGTTAGAGCTTGTACTGGGCAAAAAAGATGGTGCACCTTTCCCCTGTTTAACGCCGGCACCGTGAACTCTGAAAACACGTGTTCACTGTGCTCAATCTCGGCTATGAATCCTGGGGAAGGTGCAATGTGAATACACTCATGAAGCCTATCAAACCTGAGGCAATTAGGTGCGTTGCTCATCGCCGCCAGCTCAGATACTCTGTTCCCGGTAGCCAAAGCCATAAGGAATACTGCCCTTTTGTAAAATCTGCAGTCTTTGGTACATACGGGAACGAGAATAACGACGATGCTTTGTCCAGAGACCATGTAGGCCTGAGCTGACGGGGAGGTGGGCAGAGTTTAAAACCTGCCCACATAAATCACTTTCAGATAAATGTTTCTGCATGAACAGATAAATTAAATAATAAACAACCAACGCCACCGAGGGCACAGTTTGTTTTATTCTAAGAATCCGAGACGTAAAAGCTTTCCAATGCGATTGAAACTGTCGCTTTGTAGACTGGGTATATTGATTCGTGAATATCTTGGTCACATCGCTACCATAAGGTGCTAGCCACTTGGCCTCCTGAATGTCCAAAATGAACAAGTCCGCGAGGTTTCTAGGTTGCCAATCGTGTTCTAAGTGGAACAACCTGACCAGGAGGGACACTGGGTGCGGGCACCACGTGTTCAAATGCTGGTACCACACTGCGCCGGCCACAGGGGCGCGATTAGCGAGACTACGCCTCACTAATCCTGTAGTTTGTTGACTACGTGGCACATTAGAGACGCGTCTGGCGGCGGAAAAGAGATAAATGGAACTCAACCTGTTCTCGTCCGTCATCAGAGCGTCAGGTCCGCCCGCCGGCGTTATCGTCTGGCGGGTGAGGTACGACTGTGAATATCGCCATACACCCCTGTGGCTGTCCCTCGCTTGCGAGCTCGGTATACTCCCTGAACGGGAGCCCTCGTCCGAGTCCCGTAAAGGTTTATGATAATTAAAAGCTCCCATAGCTCATTAACACATTGAAAGCAGAGCTGGTGAGCAAAATCATAAAGTATACTAATTAATTTAATTTATATTTAATTGTATTAAAATAAATTACTATAAATAAACACAATATTATCATAATATAATCATAGAAAATATATATGTTTATTATGATTCAGCTATTAAATTATTTCATTAACAAATAAAAATAAGATAGGGCTACCTGAGCTTAACGGCGTTGAACATACAGCAATGAGAGGTTCAAGTGCCGACACGACAGAGACTGGGGGAAAACTACCCCGCCCCCGGGAACTACCTGGTCACCTGGTGCAACACCGGTAATCCGCCCTGGAAAGAGAATTTTCCGGGGATTAATGCTCATAGGGTTACACCCAAAAAACGGTACAAAATATGTGCCTCAAAACCGCCGGTCAACGAACCATAGCACTCCACCACTACTTTTCGTTGTCCTTTAGTATCATATTAAAGATTTCAGCATATCTTTACCTGTCCAGAAGATTTAAGCATATCTTCTGAATCCTCATAAAGATGAAACATATCTTTATTAAAGATGAAGTCTTTCAAGTATCCCTTTACACTTGAAACACTAGTAAGATTCCGGCATCTTTTTATCCCATAAAAAGTCTAAGCCTATCTTAATCTCTAATCTGGCGTCACCCAGAAGCCCTCATAGATCGCCGTCTTGAAGGCCGTGATACCCTATTGTATCAATCAATTATTTGGCAAATTATCTCGTATCGCAAATCCGTTAATATAACCACCCGAAGGTACAACCGCCGGGTTTTATATGCAATGTCAAACCAATTATACCTGCCCCAGACCTCTTTGTAAAAAGGTTGCCGGGAGGTAAAGACCAAACAAACAGACAGCATTGTTTCAATGGCTTTGAAAAGCAGAGAAAACCAAGTCCAACAGGTGTCAGCCTGATCACCTAGAAAACTGTGTGGAGCCCCCCTCGACGGGAATAAACCAGGAAGCCTGATCCCAGGCTCAACCATAGAAAACGCAGTTTCTGATGAGCCCTCAAGCGACCAAACTCGTCGGGGTAACTTACCTATTTTAGCCATCCTGACTAAAACTCGGTAAACAAAAACGGTGTTCTCGGAGCAACGAGAAAAACGCCGGAAAGGTAACCCACACTAAACTATACATTACAGGAGGGCGTAATGCATAAAGCAATGAATAACACAGGAAGCCTGATCCCAGGCTCGACCACAGAAAACGCAGTTTCTTATGAGCCCTCAAGCGACCAAACTCGTCGGGGTAACTTACCTATTTTGAGCCATCCTGACTAAAACTCGGTAAACAAAAACGGTGTTCTCGGAGCAACGAGAAAAAACGCCGGAAAGGTAACCCACACCAAACGAGACATTTTAACACATTTTGTACAAGGGTGTGCGCAAAAATAGGGATACCTGAACAGGAGGGCGTAATGCATAAAGCAAAAACCGGGGCAAAGGTAGCCATGACAGAGACTGGTGGGATACTTACTCCAGGTTCTGCATAGACCCGCCGGAACCCAGCTCTGGAAAAAAAGAAAATTTCCAGGAATTAATGCTCATAAGGTTAACCCAAACATGTTCGCACACAAGTGTTAAATAACCCGCCGGGTAACGAGACGTAATACTCAACGACTACAGCTCGCTACGCGGTGGGGTTTCCTAAGTAAAAGATTTCAGAATATCTTAATTTGTCCAATAGATTTATGAATACCCTCTGACATAATATATAAAGACCAGCATGGCGTTTATAACTGATTAAGTCTTTCCGGTGGTGTTTGTTTCAAGATTCAATTTTGGAGAAGAAAAAAAAAACTAAAAAAGACGCCGGCCCCCGAATTATCTCGTAGATCAAAAACTGGGAAGCCTGACAAATATACGAGATCTAACTTCTCCCGAAGTATCTTTTCAGATCGCCGTATGTTGAAGGCGGCGATACAAAACGTATCCCTCAATTGTCTGGTTAACTAACTGAATTGTAAATTCGTTATTCCCATCCCTCCAAGGAGCACCCGCCGGGTGTGAATATTAGTTTAAAAAACGTTAACCCCAATTGTGCCCTAAAGCGCCGTATGTTGAAGGAGGCGATACACAATGCATCCCTCAATTGTCTGGTCAACTAAACTGAATTTTGCAAATTCGGGCATCCCACCCTTCCAGGTTGCACCCGCCGGGTGATTTAAAGTTTAAAAGTTAACCCCAATTGTTCCTAACCCCACATCTTTGTAAAAGATCGCCGGGGAGGAAATACAACAACAGCATAGTTTTATATTGGCTTTGCAAAACCGAAAAAAACTACAAACAACACGTGTCCGTATGAACACTGTTAGATGGGTACAGCCAACCCGCCGGGAATCAGAAGGAGCCTGAAACAGGCACCCCAGAGACGCAGTCCTGGGGAGCCACAGACACCCACTCGCCGGGGAAACAAGCCTGTTTTTAAACCAAGCGTGGCCAAAACTCGGCAACCAGCCGGGGTTATCAAGGTGAAACCGAGAAAAACCCGCCGGAAAAACCCCACCCCGTCCAGATACCATCTGAACGCACCACCGGACCGAGGCGTAGCCAAAACACAACTAACGCCGGGCCCAACATAGTCCGTGGAATTAGCCAATACACAACTAACCCAGGACACATAAATAGTCCGTGGAATTAGCCAATACACAACTAAACCAGGACACACATCACACAGTAGTACCTATTTAGAAAATAAATCAATAACACTTGTATATGTGTTAAAGCTACGAGAGGCTGGCTAGGCCTAGGCAGACGGATAACATTAACATGTCGGAATATAAACAAAAAGCACTGAATTATATCACAACAGGAACCACCGCCAACACACCACTGTAGCAAATACTTCCGGCAAAGGGAAGAACTGACTCGGGACCCAGAAAAAACTTCACTAAGTGAAGAAAAATACGCTGGGAACGTCAGCAAAAATATGGTACCTCATCAATAAGATAAAAGGAAGCAATAACGCGTAATGAAAGCCGCCTGCATCACAAAGCTAGCTAACTGTGAAAAAGTTCACCTGTCCACAACCGGACCACGAGGGTACATCCGAAATAGATGCCCCAAACACACGACCCAAAATACACTGCACTGCGGGCAACCAGCCCAGGACACTCCTGCTACGCATATCCTAACCTTACTCGATACATCCCGGAGTAAACAAATGAGAAAAAACTCACTAGGGACGCAGCAAATGCGGAACCAGCGGAGCGTGGAGAGACACGTCCGGGCCGGCTGACCGCAGAGCAGAGAAGGAAGAATGACGCCTGAATCAGCGTCTGGTCAAAGATCCACACAAGTTCCACGATATGATGGAAAGCTTATTGGATAGTTATTCTTATTTTGTTTTTGTTTTTTATTTTTTACGAAGTTTTTTCGTAGTGAGAACCCAATTCATAATGACTGAAGCCATGAGTGAGGTCGCGTGCGCTCATGATGAAGGCTCTTCAGATTTTAAATGCTCTGCGCGGTAGATTCAAACTACGGCGGATTAGTGTTTGAAGAGGATGCCTTATGTAATAGGCATGTTCGTCAATGATGGAGGGGCCACTAATAAATACTTATTTTGTATTCCTGGACCTTCGCCTTAAACCTGGACTCAATCATTGCATCCTTGGGGTGGTCCTTCGTCACTAAATAATCTTGAAAAGCCTTGTAAAGTCCATGCCAGGTTGATCCAGGGGGCAGGTAGAGTTGTTCGGGGTTCTTCATTCTAGAGTAGTGAGACTGAAGTGTGGGCAGCTCGTTACAAAAATCTCGCACCACAGTAAGGAGAATGTCACTGGTTTTGTTTGGTGGTTCTTTGCAGCCCCGCTGGTCTGGTGTCAGTGTCCCACTAGGTGAGGAAGCAGCCTTGGTCATCACATTACGCACTCTTTTATGTGTAATCCCATGCATGTTCTCAAAGGCGACCATACACACATCTTGTTTAATATTATTGCTCATGACACTGTATGAACGAGTAACACTGTGACGGCTCTCCCTCCCTTTCACCCGCACTCTCTTACTCTCACAATCACTAACTCGGCACAGAATATAATTAGATTGGGCATCGTGGCTGCCCAGTCCCCAGTAAGCATCAAAAACTGTTTGCAAATGATCCCTCCCCACCTTATCATAGCACTTCATAGCACAACTACACGGGGGCCCCAAAACACGAGCCCCTACAACAGTGCCCTTACGAGAAACATACTCGCCACCACGATCTCTTTTACTCTTCTTAACTACACTTTTCCAGGTTTCAGGGTGCCGTTTTCTACTAGGCATCAACGGTGAACCTTTCCCCACATCTGAATCACTAGTATCACTCATTATTCAGCCTCAAACACCGTGATATATGGGTAAAAACAGGGAGAGCGAGCGAGCGTGACCAGTTAAAGACTCCCGCCACATGACTGATGTGGGGAGGTGCGAGACGGCGGTTCTGATTAGCCGGGAGCCACAACGTAAACACAGCCGCCCTCCCATTGGCTAGGCCCATATACCTCCGCTTTGCCCTACTTCATCCGTACATTTATCGAGTCAAAACACGAGACGCTCAACCCTATGCCACGTGCACATAAGGGCGAAATTCCCAATTCGGTCTTCACAGCATGATAGAGCGTGCTGCCACCTATTGGGAACCAGCGAAAACTCAAATTCTGTGATTTGATTCGTAGGCCCCTTGACTTCGAGAGGCCTCGTATCTCATAGTCTTTTTGTTGACGACTTTGCCATCTACTACACCTCCCCCACTTTACCACACATATTACGTCACCTTAACACCACTTTGGGTGCCATTCACAAGTGGGCATCCAAGACGGGTTTCCAGCTCTCCTTAGAGAAGACCAAGGCCATGATATTTTACCGTGACAAACGTCATTTGCGCGGCCATACCACCGATCTGAGATTGGGGGGTTTCCGCATCCCCTTTTACGACACTGTAAAGTTTCTTGGTATGACCTTTGACACCCACCTCAATTGGATTGATCACATTAATGGAGTGAAAGCCCGCTGTCTCCAGCGCATGAACGTCGTTAAGGCTGTTGCTCGGGTCCATTGGGGGGCAGATAGACCCACCTTACTTATGCTTTATAAAGCCATAGTCCTATCGGTACTGGACTATGGCTGTCCAATATATGGTAATGCTTCCCCTGCTATTTTGCAGCGGCTCAACTCTGTCCACCACTTAGGGATCCGATTGAGCTCTGGGGCTTTTCGATCTTCCCGGATTAGTAGTCTACTGGCGGAAGCTGGTGAGCTGCCTCTCCATCATCATCGCATATTGGTTACGATGACCTCTGCCGTTCGCTTATCGGCGTCGGCACCTACTGATCGATATTTCGCGGACGGCCCACTGGACAATATGTCACCTTTATTTCCCCTTGTAGCCATGAACCTATTTTCCATTCACAGCATCCCATTCCCTCAGGCTTCTGTGCCTGAGTGCGCCATGCCACCGTGGTGCATTCGACGTCCCGCCTTTTGCTGTCACCTGTCTTTGTCCGGCAAGTCCACTGACGCTTTTATTTTGCGCACTCTGGCCCTGAACCACCTGCTCTGTCACTGTCCGGCTGTTTTCATTTACACCGATGGTTCCAAGGAAGATGGCTTAGTGGGTTGTGCAGCAGTGTCTGAATATGGATCACATCAGAGCACGCTCCATCCGTTTTCCTCGGTGTTCACCGCTGAATTATTAGCTATACAGGGTGCATTGGGCTTGATAGGTGATCTCCCGTGCAATGTTCCTCACATTGTCATATGCAGTGACTCCTTAAGTGCCTTGCAGGCACTACACTGCTATGCACCACGTGACCCCCTTGTTAGGCACATTGCCAGCTTGCTTCATGTCCTGCTCCTGGGCCGTACCATCACGTTCTGCTGGGTCCCTGCCCACGTCGGTCTTAGTGGGAACGAAAGAGCGGATACTCTGGCCAAGAGAGCTAGGCGGGGCACTCCTAGCGTATCTCTCATGCGCCTACCTGACATCTTTCCGGTCCTTAAGTCTAAAGTCTGTGATAAGTGGTGTGTGGAGTGGAGGAGTCTCCCTACCACTATACATCTCCTTTCTTTCAACGACGACGTATTTCCCTGGACGACTCCTCCCTCTTCTGATCGTATTGACCAGGTTGTGCTTACCAGGCTTCGTCTTGGACATACTAGGCTAACACATGGTTACCTAATGTCTCTACCTAGATCTCCACCTCCCTATTGCCAGCAATGTCGTACAGTTCTTACAATTCCCCATATATTATGCGAATGCCGTAACTTTCGGTATGAACGTTTGCGTTATCTCCAGAACCATTCCCTTCCCGAATTGCTTTGTGACTCCCCTACCTTTACCTTTGCACCGCTCCGTTCCTATCTTCAAGCAATACATGTTTTCCATAAGTTATAACTGACCTACCCATGCATCTCCGCTTCCCATACTTGGTCTCCTAGCCTTATAATTGGCCTCTGGCTCAGTAGGCTAGTATAAAATCTTAATCATCATCATCATGTGCATGTACTGTATATTGAACTACCGTACTGATTTTTCCCCATTAGAAGAATCTACATAAATTGCTTTGTCTAGCATAACAGGCACTTCAATTATATTTATTCTTATACCATTTATATCTGACTATATCCTTGATTTCTGTAGTAGACTGTCGGAAATGTCCATTAACACGGGAACTGCGGGAAGACTCTTAAGAGTTCCCCCGGCGGACTGCGGGAAGACTCTTAAGAGTCAGGGGGAAAAAAATCCATTTAAAAAAAAAAAAAAAAAAAAAAAAAAAAAAAAATTGCCCCTGGGCCATGCCAAATATCACTCCTCCACCTCCCCCACTTTCCTCCCCTCCTTCAGTTATCACCTATTTTCCCTGTTATTCCCTTATTCTGTGGTATATTTTCGTGCTAACATTAGCGAGTTGCAAGCAGGCATTGTCATCACTGTTAGCAAGCGAGTGCAAGAGAGAGAGAGAGTATCGATCGACAGTCTCTCTCCAAACGTGGAGAAAAGTGGTGGGAAGTGAGGTTGCCTCAGCCTTACATTATGTAACTCCCGGCCTGTATCGCCGATTTTGACCATCCAAACGCTGTTTCCACTTGTTTTATTGTTGTAACAGGTTAATACCTTTATAATCAACCTATAATAGGCGCATATGGATAAGTATTAATGCTATTTATGGTAAAATAACGATGTTAGTGATGGGAACAGCTCAAATACGTCAGCACAGGAGTGTGGTGTCTCATACCCCCCATGCGCACTTCAGAGGTTAAGGGGAGATGGGCCGTTTTTCTGGTCCCCCTTCTTCCTCATGTTTAGCCTCATTTGTTTGCAGATTATAAGACATTTGGCCCATTAGTTTGGCGATTTTAAGACCTTTTGCCCCATTTCTTTGTCAATATTAAGACTTTTCATGTCATTTAGAATAATTAGATTGTCAATTTTTCCAGGCGTGCAATTGCGAGCCTGTAATTTAAGAGGAATCGGCCTTCGGCTGGTACATTTTTCTTTCAAAATGTTTACAAATTTACCTTGAAGGAGGGTCTTGGGGGGTATTTTTATAAGCTTGATGGAGGTCTAGGGAGGAAACTAATAAAATAGTAAACAAGTATATAAATGACCAAATATATACGCCCATCTCCCCTTAACCCCTTTAGAACAGGGCCGTTTGTTGACATGACCTAGCTGCCAGGCGGGTATATTTACCAAAAACGAGCCTCATTTCATGCTCTTTTTCATGCATAAACAAGAGCCAGAGCGTAAAACAATTATGTATCCGTTAAAGGTCGATAATAGAGCTTTCCAGTGACACCTGAATCATCCTTGTACGACCACGGGTTATCCTGTAGCGATCGCGCAACCGGAGGTGAAAATACCCTAAATAAGGTAATTTCCTCAGTTTTTTACTTATCTCGCGAGGTCGGGTGTGTGTAGGGAGGCGGCGGTGGTCCCAGACACGGCCCAGTGGTGGTGCCGGGCGGTCAGAGCTCGCCTATCATCCTCTCAACGCGCGGACTCTCTCTCAGAGCCCCTAATGTGCTCAGAATGCCGCCCGTCATATGACGGATACCGGAGGATAGTCCATTTAACTCTCGCCCATCATATGACGGTCACCACGGCTTGAGTGTTAAATTAACAGTAGAAGATCGTAAACTATTACGTTTGAAAACATCTTTTCAATATCACGGTTTCTAACCAGACAGGTGACATAGAAAAGACTGCAGGGGTAACATGGCAATGGCTGGCAAAGTCTCGGGAGTCATGGAAAAGGTTAAGGGAAGCCTTTGTCCAGCAAAGGACTCCTAATGACCGATGATGATGATGATAATATATATATATATACAGTAAACCCTCGCCATCTCGGACCTCTAGAAGTCGGAAACCCGTACTAGTCGGACTGGCTACGGCCTCTCGGACATGCACTTCTGTATTTCGGACATTTCCGTCATCGTTCCGACAGTCTCTGACGTTGTCGGACTTTATATAAGTATTCGGAAAATGTCTGATATTATATTTTTCAATTCCATTGCATTAGAAATTATTCAAAGATTACAAGAAGTCCAAATAAGACATACAGTAGTTATGTTAATGTATAAGGGAGTTACGTAGATGCATTAGAGAGATAGATAGATAGAAAGAGAGAGTTACAGAGGGGGAGTCAGTGATAAACACGAACTATTATGAGACGGACTTAATTGGTTCTGAAAAGACAAAGGAGACTTTTATATTGACTCTTTTTCATGTTATTATTTGTGTGCTAGAAGGATAATATTGTTTTCAATTCCATTGCATTAGAAATGATTAAAAGATTACAAAAAGTCCAAATAAGACATAGTTATGTTAATGTATAAGGGAGTTAGGTAGATGCATTAGAGAGATAGATAGATAGAAAGAGAGAGTTACAGAGGGGGAGTGAGCGATAAACACCGAATTATTATGAGACGGACTTAATTGGTTCTGAAAAGACAAGATAGATAGAAAGAGAGGTGCAGAAGGGGAAGTGAGCGATAAACACGAACTATTATGAGACGGACTTAATTGGTTCTGAAAAGACAAAGGAGACATTTTTATTGACTCTTTTTCATGTTATTATTTGTGTGCTAGAAGGATAATATTGTTTTCAATTCCATCGCATTAGAAATTATTTATAGATTACAAAAAGTCCAAATAAGACATAGTTATGTTAATGTATAAGGGAGTTAGTTAGATGCATTAGAGATAAATAGATAGAGAGAGAGTGGCTAGGGGCGAGCGAGCGATGAAATACTAACATATACGAGACGGACTTATGTTTCTGAAAGACAAAGGAGACATTTTTATTTACTCTCTTTTTAATTTTATTATTTGTGTGTTAGAAGGGTAATATTGTTTTCAATTCCATCGTATTAGAATTGATTCATAGACTAAAAAAAGACCAAATAAGACATAGTTATATATAAGACCAAATAAGACATAGTTATATATATATATATATATATATATATATATATATGTATAAGGCAGATAGATGCATTAAATAGATATATAAAAAAAAAAAAAAAAAAAAAAAAAATCAATTTCTCTGGTGACGCGGACTTTCCTCTTCTAATTCGGAATTATCCCTCTTAAGTCAGACATAAGTCGGACTTCGGACATCTCGGATTTTCGGTCATCTCGGACTGGGTCTCCCCCCAATTAGTCCGAGATAGCGAGGGTTTACTGTATACCGGTATATATATATATTATAGGTTTGATTCCTGGAGGGAAGAAAGAAAACCTAATATTTAGTAGGGGCCCCGTAATCATTGACGATATGCCTATTAATATAATAGCCTCCATTCAAGAGCCCGCAGTAGCCAGTTTGAATCTACCGCCGCGGGGAAGAACGGAGTATCCATCATAAGGGTAATGCTTATTCTCTTATGGAATCGTCTTATGATTGGGTACCCGCTACAAAAAAACTTTCGTAAAAAATAAATCTTTACTTAATAATTGTTATACTACAGCTTTTCATCTCGTGGATTTCTTGTAAGAACTTCCTTGATGCTGCTCCCCAAGCCGCCATACTTTCTTCACTGACATATTAAGATTAACCTCAAGACATCAAGCAAATGGGAAGGGGATGGATGGATGGATCATCGTCAATGATTACGGGCCCCTACTAAATATTAGGTTTTCTTTCTTCCCTCCGGGAATCAAACCTATAATTTATTAGTGGCCCCTCCATCATTGACGAGATGCCTGATATCTTAAGACTGGAGGGGGACATTCATGACAATATCAAAAACCACTAACAAACTACTTTAGGTAGAGACAAAGAATCCGTATAACAATTTCTTAAAGCTTTTATTGCTTGCATACAATAATTATAAAAATAGAAAAGGAAAGCAGTGCATTACTTCGAAGAAGATCTGCTTATAGTTGGCCGGGTCTACAATTTGAGATCCGTCCTATTGTTGTCTGGGGACATACCTGTATTCCCATACCAATGGCTTACTGAACTATAATTCTTTGGATTATATTCTGGCCTTAACAATATTTGTACTTTTTGTACAATTTTTTCACTTTGTTTATACTATATAGTTGTCACTATGATAGATAATTATCTTCAAAATTAAAAGTCAAAACTTTTGAGCTGTAGAACCAGCTCGACTCACTGAGTATCACGGTTCATGATCTTATTACCATATCCGGCGGAGGGGCTCTAGGGGTCCTTGGGCTTACCGGAAACCCCCCCCCCCCCTCCTTCTTCCTTGTGAGATTAAACTTGACTGTGTAGAAGCACATGGACCAACTAGACCCGCTGCCGCAATGGTACATCGGGCAGTGTTTTGGCTTATCCAGAGCCATAGATATGCCTTGTGTCAAGAAAGAACGGTTGGGAGCTCCCAGCTTAGTGCTAGCTATGCCATTCATGGAAGATTTTTTCCCAAAATCTGAGAGGAAGAAAACTCCAACTTGTGACTTTGCCCAGTCCCCGAGTTGAGGTAAGTAGATGCATATTCCAACCTCTGGGGTACTTATCCAAGAGATAGGAATAATTTGGATTCCTGATTCCTTGCCATTGGCTAAGGAACTTAAGATCATGCCAGATCATCGGAAGGTTATGACTTTGTCTCTAATGTACTATAGAGGACACATCATCTTCCTGGACTGTCCACTGAGTCCTGAAAAATCAGCAAAGAAAAATTTGTTTTTTGTTGTTGCTTTAATTTTCTAATTTGTTGTGTTTGTGCCCGTTGCTTGTCCACGTCCCACCTGACCGGCGGGTTTGAAGGCTGGTCTTCCAGTACCGCGCCCCCCCCCCCCTCCCCTCTTTTATACCCCTTGAAAGTAACTTACCACTAAAGTACCATACCTTCAGACCTTCTGCCACTCCGGGTCACTGGGTCAACTTGGATTCGCTAGAGAGAGAGGGAAGCTAAAACCGTGATAGGGCCCGACTGGCTAGGCCGGGAAAAAATCCCATCAACTTGCTTTGGATATGGAACCGGGTATTCACGACGGTGACTAGCTCGATCTTGTGAACACCGGGAACCTGAAAACTTTAGGGAAACACACGGCTCGTTTGTGGCCGTGAAGGTAGATAAAGACACCCTAAGGCTGGTCATAACGTGAAGTGAAAAACTGGACCCAAAAGACTTAATTACTTCATCTGCGGAAATGAGGATCCAAAAAGGGGAAGGAGCCTCAGATTGTTGCCGCGTGATTCTGTAAATTCATGAATGAATTAGTTTGAAGGGCAATAGTATCAAGAAAAAGGGAATGTGAACGATCCTGAGGTTTCAGTTCGGTCGGGTTCCACTATTTCTATAACCACAAAAGATTAGCCTGACCGCTAAGAGGTCTAGTCTACCAGGGTCTTAATTTGAACTTGGGTCATTCCGAGCTTAACCTGTTAAGCGCTAAATAGCCCTAGGAGCTAGGGTAGTTATTTGTGTATTTCTAGCCTTGGATTCTGACAGAATTCGTTATATTTACAATATAGACCATTATTTGTTTGCGGTATGCTTTTATTTTACATATATGATGTATATATGAACCTTCAAGAGTGCTAAAATAAGTGGGAAAAGCATTTGGGTGGTGAAAACCGAAGATATTGGCCACCCGGTCGTAATGTCAGGCGAGAGAGAGCTGCAGTCAACCCTCCTCTCTCGCTGTCTGTGAGGTAACTGAGGGCGGCGGGGCGGTCTGGGCTGGTGTGTGTGTGGTACATATCGATCTTTTCTGCAACCCACTTGTGCTACATTATCGCGGGAGAGAAAAATAACCGATAAATGATGATAATAAGAGGGAAAATAGGTGATAATTGAGGAGGGGAGGGAGGGGGGAATAAGGTGGGGAAGGAGGGGAGGGGGGTGGGTGAGATTTACATGGATGAGTACTGGAGGGGAATTATCTCACCTAGAGACAATTTTTTTTTTTTTGATAGGCCCTTTTTTTTTTTGGAAAGCTTTTTTTATGGTCCTGCTTCCGTGAGGCCTATCGCGTTCCCTATAGGAAGCCTTCCGTGAGGCCTATCGCGCTTGCCGGGTTAATTAGCCACCAAAGAGCCAGCTACCAACTTACATCCAAACAGGGACCTGCCTAAGGCTCGGTCAACACCCGGATCTATTGACCGGTGTGTTACTGTGGGTGTAGGGAAAAAACGGGATGGAATAGCCGGAGATACGTTCATTCCACGTTTAGGCGAAACGCTGGGATAACGTGCACACAGGTCCAGTAACGCCGAGATCTAGTGACTGCTATTAACGTGCACACAGGTGCAGTAACGCCGGGATCTAGTGACTGTGCTACTGTGGATGTAGGGTAAGGCCTGGATGGAAGGGACTAAGTTACGTTCATTCCAATGTGTAGGCCAACGCCGGGAAAAGTGAAAATTGAGTTCACTGCCAGAGTTCTGTTCATACTGTTTTAAGGGTGGATGCCGGGATATAGTGAAACCTGGCGAGCGCCCACCGTAGAGTTGTAAACAAGATCGCCATGTCCCAATTCCCGTCGGGGGATAGTGACAAGCGGCGAGCCAGCCCCGAGGGGTCGGCCAAAACAGGTGTTAACCATCAACACTGAATTCCTTTAGGGTCATCAAACCAGAATGTCTGAGCCCCCGATGAATGATGGGAATTGCTCAGACACTGAAAGTGCCCGTGTTACGTCCTGGGATATATAAACACTGGGCTCTTTCTATTGGACTAGGTATGCGGCAACAAGCAACAACGGAAAACGCTAGATCCAACCCTTATCTATAAACCCAGGCAACAAACCACCCTAAACCGTCAAGAGTCCTGGACAACGAGGTATCCTATGACTCGGTTACAGGGTGCACGCACTATAGACTGCTGATAGTCAAGCAGGCTATATAAAAGATCACACAATTAAGTTGACTTAAAGCTTCAAGGAAAAGATAGATAACGGAATTAAATTGCAGAAACAATTTAATAACAAACTAGAAGAAAGTACATTTAACGTTACGTTAATTAATACAACTAATCACCCCTGCGTGAAAGAAGGTGAAAGCAAACAGTCCTCAAAACATCGTACAGGTAGACAAGATGCGGGTTTCTAAACTGCATGCGGCTACTGTAGGATCTGATGCTTAGCAAAGAAAATACGTTACGGATTTAGAGAACTCTTAACTCATAAGCAGGAATAAATACTAGTGATAGGCCATACAGTGTATAATGGCATAGGTATAATTAAATAAAGGCAGCAACTCGCAACATAACCACATACAGGTGTGCTTCTCACTCTTAGTCAGGCAAGCCTGCTCGGACAGTCTCTAAGCCACACCCCGACTCACAATGCTCACAAAGACGGTAAACTGTGGCACAATAACAAGCATACAGAGATTATAAACCCCTAGCTGTTAATCTGCCAGGTGGCAGAGGTCTAGCCGGAAGGATATAGGCTTCGGATACCCGGGCTGAGCCACCTGCTCTAGCCTAGGGACGTTCCCAAGTCTGTGCGCCAAATTACTCTAATTGAAAGGGTGCTCTCTTGAGAGACTCAGATCGCAAGTATCTGACTCTCTCCTGGCGACCCTAAAACAAAAGCAAGACGTGCTAGTGCAGTGCTGAGTGGACTAGGCAAGGGCCCTCACACAACACAACGCTAGACACACAGGGACACAGACAAGAAAATGCCCCCAGACTCCCACGGGTATCCTAGTAAAGTCGTGCGGGTCCACAGGACTCGCACCAGCAGACTTTACTTAAAGGATCGCAAAAAGCCTCCCCTCCGGTCTAGCCCCTGCTAACCTGACACAAGAACACACTAGCAAGCATGAAACCACCAAATATGAGACAACAAAAAAGCTTCCTAGGTCTCATTAACAATTACGTCTCTGCTTAAGGCCCAAAATCCTATCTAATTATCTGAGAGCTCGTCGTTAATACAATAATAGATAAAAGGTCTATCAAGGGGATGGGATAATTAAATAGATTGGTGAAGTAGTGGAAGGAAGGTATACAAAGTAAGAGAGAAAGTTTCTAAGTGGGGTTGAGAGGGATAGATATCAAAGGGGGTCCGAAGGGTACGACAGTGAGGTGAGCTCTGAGTCTTGAATCTGTCTGGACCCCACCCTAGGCATGCAAAATACATCCCATGCTTGGCAACACTCAACACAGTTGCCGGGTCAAAATCCTCTACCCCTGGCGTGAGTCGAAACTAAGCCTAACGTTGCTATCAAATGCACGTTGCAACATCAGGCCCGTCCCAAGCTGGACTCTCCGCGCGAAGCAATGTCCCCCAGCCGGTCTCTCTCTCCCGCTCGTCTCCTCCCACTCTCACTAGACTTACATCTTATATATTATAATGAAACAATCAACTATCGAGAATAAAATATACTAAGATGTGTTGGTTAAGAATAAGGGCAGCTTCAAGCTGTGAAACAACATAAGAATATCCCAGACATTAGTTACATTGTCGTAGGATATATACTAAGGAAAAGCCGGCCGGCCGGCTGCCGCCAGCCGGTTTCTAAACGGCTGGGCAGCCGACGCGCGCGCATGCCCGCACGTGGCTACTATGCAGGAGCGTCACACCTCCCCCAAGATATAAGACCATTGACTAAGTTCTTCATATCTAACAGAAAGCTTCTCATAGTACCACACACTGTTGTGACACAAGGCACTATATATAAAAAAAATAAAGACTGTTGCGCTCCACCGAGCAAGTTCAACTAACTTAGCGACAATAAGCGAAAACATTCAACTTAGATACTGCTACAACATCTTATACAAAATTCTACACGTTATAAAAATAAAGAGTTTTTATAAGGTTTTTGCTTTTTTAATTTGTTTTTTTCTCGGCTGAACTACAGTGACAGCCTATTTTCCTCCACACTCAACCCTCAATACTGTGGCAGTCTAACCAACATCATCCACCCTTGATAGACAATCCGCTATCACGTTATCAGAACCGGCAATATGGCGTATGTCCAGATTATACTCCTGAAGCATGAGTGACCACCTGGTCAGCCTCATATTCCGGTTATGAAACTGATTCAAGAATTTCAGAGGGTGATGATCGGTATAAACCACTACGACTGGTCCGAAAGCAGGAACATATACATCGAAGTGCCTGAGCGCCAGCACTATCGCCAGGAGGAGTTCTTTTTCAATTACAGAGTAATTCCTTTGTGCACTATTGAATTTTTTACTGTAAAAACTCACTGGATGTTCGATACCTTCATCATCTGTCTGTAACAAGACAGCCCCAGCCCCTACGCCACTGGCATCAGTCGCCAGCTGAAAAGGTCTGCTGAAGTCCGGGGCCCTGAGTATGGGGTGGGTACATAACAGGTGTTTCACCAAGGAAAACGCCTCTGCACACTCAGGAACCCACCGGAACTTCTTGTCCTTAGATAATAAGTCAGTTAAAGGTGCAAGTACAGTCGAATAGCCTTTGATGAAGCGACGATAATAGCCTATCATACCTAGAAACCGCATGATTTGTTTCTTAGTCGTAGGCTGGGGAAACTAATCGATGGCTTTGATCTTTGTCTGTGGAGGGCACACCTGACCCATCCCCACCTCGAACCCCAGGTACAAAACTGTGGCTTTGACAAAATCGCACTTACCCAGGTTTACCACCAAACCTGCTTCATTCAGTTTATTAAAAAGCTGTCCGATGTGAGCACAGTGACTGTTAAAATCATCGTCGTATATTATGACGTCATCTAGGTACACCATACAGTTGGGAATGTCGGCTACAATGTCGTTCATTAATTTCTGAAACGTTGCAGGGGCATTTTTCAGCCCGTATGGCATAACATGGCAACGATATGTGGCACCGTCCACCACAAACCCACACACCTCTCGCACTCGCTCAGACAAGGGCACTTGCCAATAACCCTTAACAAGGTCTATCTTAGTGAGGAACTTGGCTTTTCCTATCTTATCCACACTGTCGTCCACGCGAGGGAGAGGGTAGGCATTTGTGGGGGTTAAACCATTCAACCTGCGGAAATCTATACAAAACCGCACCTTGCCATCTGGTTTGGGCTGCAGTGTGACGGGGGAAGTCCACCTTACTGCACCCTCAGAAATCAGCCCACGTTTCAGCATATAATCCAGCTCTTCCCTAAGTGCTGGTAAATTAATAGGGGGAACACGGTATGGCACTGATTTAAAGGGCGGGTGGTCCCCAACATTGACATCGTGCACCGCTTGAGTAGTGAGGCCAGGATGCTCCGCGAAAACAGCTGGGTTTGAATCAAACAAGTGCTGCACAGCTACACGCTGTTGCTCAGGCAGGTGCAATATCAACTTGTGAGCCACTTGTCTAGAATTCCCCGCCCACTGATCCGCAGAAACATGACAATCCCAATTATCCTCCCCCGCAGCTTGACTGTCCCTTCCTCCTTCTCCACCACGATCGCTGCAGATCAACACCGGGACAGTGAGAGGCTCGGAGGGGTGCCTCACATACTCTTTCATCAGATTTACATGGCAAAGTTGGTTCTTTTTCTTACGATCAGGAGAAGCTACTAAATAGTAGAGATCAGAAACCTTCCTTACAACCCGATACGGACCAGAATACTTGGCAGACAAGGGGTGTCCCACCAGAGGCAGTAGTATCAGTACCTCCTGATCTACTTCAAACTCCCTCAGCTTCACCTTCTGGTCGTATCTGTCCTTCATCTGAGCTTGTGAACTCTTAAGGTTCCGACCTGCTACCTCCAAGCTCTTTAGCATTCTCTCACGGCTTTCAACTACATACTTTAGAAGCGAGCATGGCTTTGTGACTCCCTCCCAGATCTCCTTGACTATGTGGAGGGGCCCCCTGACCCTGTGTCCAAAAACCAACTCGTTCGGGCTAAATCCCAAGCTCTCCCCAGGTACTTCTCTCGCAGCAAATAAAACGTATGGGAGACCTAGATCCCAGTCCTTCCCATTTTCCATGCAATAACACCGCAACATACTCTTGAGAGTCGAGTGCCACCTTTCCAAAACTCCCTGACTCTCGGGATGGTAGGCAGATGACACCACAGACACTATCCCATGTTGCTGCATGGTCTGCTTAAACAGAGCAGAAGTAAAATTGGATCCCTGATCAGACTGGATCTCCTGAGGGTAGCCATAACGAGAGAAATAGACAAGTAGGTTTTTGACAACAGTCTTAGCCATCCCGTTGCGCATGGGGTAAGCATCTGGATACCGTGTTGCTACATCCATTACAGTTAGTAAAAATTTATTGCCAGCACTAGTGGGGGGCAATGGGCCAACCATATCGATAACTACTTTGCTGAAGGGCGGCCCAATGACAGGGATGGGTTGTAACGGGGCTCTCGGGATGACCTGATTGGGTTTCCCAACAACTTGACAAGTGTGACACTGTGACACCCATGACACGACACTCGCCTTTAACCCAGGCCACCAGAAAAGCTTGCTCAGAGCTGCCTCCGTCTTACGTGCCCCCAGGTGCCCTGCCAAAGGCACATCATGAGCTAATCTCAATAAGCTCTCACGGCACACCCTCGGTACTACTAACTGGTCCACTAATCCTGACCCGCCATCCCACTTTTTCTTGGGATCCTGATGTCTCCGATACAAGATCCCCTCGGACAAGAAAAAATCACCAGGCTGCGCATCCCCATCGCTCTCCAGTTCGACAGCACCATTACCACACGCCCTGACTTCAGGATCTTCCAGCTGCAAGGAACATATATCAGCAAGTGCGAGATTATCCAGGTTCATCTTAAATAATTTATTTCCACCTCCAATGTCCCGCTGAGCCATCCTTTCCTCACGCTGCGCATAACGATGCTGTCGCAGAGTCTCTTCCTGCCCTGCACCTGCACTAGCGGTGACAGGCCCCGGGGCCTCTCCAGACTCAAACATAGGTGCCAGTAATGAGTCACCGAGAAACACTGCCGGCTCAAAACTATCTAATTGACCAACACTTCCCGTTTTCTTGTGACCTTTCCTCCGCGGTTTGATAGACTGAGGTGGTGGCTGCAAGGCTCTGGATGTCTGAGAACGCGTCACAACACACGCCATGGTTTGTACGCTACACTTCTCAACCCACTCCTGTTCCTCCCTACTAACGTCGGCCGCCTTCTCGGCAACGACCAAGGGTGAAACCTTAGAAGCAGGCACCGCAAAGTCGTTGCCGAGGAGGAGGTCGATGCCCCCAACAGGCAAGTTCTCTACAATTCCTACATCCAGCTCCTTCGCCACACCACCCACCTCCAGCTCCATCCGCACCAGCGGGTAGGACTTCGTAGCATTGATCCCCTGAACTACCACCACCCGAGCAGCGTTAATCGGTCTACCAGTAAAGTTCTTTAACAAGGTCTGAGAAGCCCCCGTATCACGCAATAGCTTAACTCCTCGCCTTTCGCCAGCCCACCTCACAAAACCATGCACTCTATGACCCCCAAAGACGTCGCGGACAGGGTTCGAGCCTTCCGGACTCTTGAACACAGACTGTGTCCCACCCTCTGACGAACTACCCTTGGCAAACTCAGAAGATATAGGCGACACCCCTATGCTGCGGGCCAATGACACAACCTTGTTGTTGTTGTTGTTGTTCCCTAAGCTGCCTGGCCGAACAGCCCCGAGTCCCTGAGGAAGGCCATGGCCACGA
The DNA here is from genome assembly GCA_037953745.1 of Lithodes maja. Lineage (NCBI taxonomy): Eukaryota > Metazoa > Arthropoda > Malacostraca > Decapoda > Lithodidae > Lithodes > Lithodes maja. Next base: position 39,748 of record JBAKBP010009510.1, read on the forward strand.
TCGGGCTTTCCCACAGAGCTCTCATTGAGTGTAGATTGTGTTGTTGGCGTAAGTGGTTGTGTGAAATGCAGTCTTCTATGATGTGTTTAATGGTATGGGGTGCTGTGTTACATCCCGGGCAGGAGTCGACAACGGAGTCATCCAGTCTCTTCTGATAGCTCAGGAGAGCTGGATGGTGTCTGCATCCCAGCCTGGCCAGGTGGACTCTGTCCTCGCGAGGAAGGGAGGATTCGGAAGGATGGATTTCGGGAGGTCGTGCATGCAGCTGCGTGTTGTCTGTGAGTGAGTGGATGGATCGGTGAGAGATATGAGTATGGATGTGCTTCTGGAAGTTGGTTCGGGGTGGGCAGGGAGGGAGAGAGGACAATAATTGTGTGTGATACCGTGTGCTGGGTGTTGTTTTGATATTTCTTGGTGTCTGTGGGTGTGTTGCCATGTAGTTTAGTGGGTGGTTTTGGTTCGTGGAGGCTGCTGCCAGGAATTGAGTGCCTCTCATGTCCAGATGGTCTTTGACTTTGAGGATGTTGGTTTCTTGATATAGGTGTTCTGTGGGTGCAGTAGCTGTGCAGCCTGTAATGATCTTCAGGGCTTTGTTTTGAATAGTCTGTAAAGTCTTATGATGTGTTTCAGCTAGATTAGAAGCCCAGGCTGGGCTTGCGTATTCCATCACTGATCTTATGTATTGTTTATATACTGTGGTGGTAGTTTCTTTGTTGTGTCCAAATTTTGTTGAGCAAGTGACCTGAGGGCGTTAAGTCTGGGTGTCAGTTTCTTTTTAATGTTTGTGGTGTGCTGTTTGAATGTCATATGAGTATCATATGTTACTCCTAGGATTATGGGTGTGTGTGTATGTGTTAGGGGTGTGTTGTTTATGGTGAGTTGAGGGATGTATTCATGTTCTGTCCAACTTGTGAGCAGGGTTGCGGTGGATTTGGCTGGGTCTAGATTAAGTCTGTTTGTAGTGCACCAGCCATGTAGTGTGTTGAGATAGGGTTGAAGGAGATCTGTTGCTCTTTTTGGGTCATGGTGTGTGCATGTGAGTGTTATGTCATCTGCATAGGAGGCTAAGTTTATTTGGGGCGTATTGGGTGTAGTTATATCGTGCATGTACAGATTGAAGAGTGCGGGCGATAGGACGGATCCTTGTGGGACTCCGTTTGGAAAGTTTCTGATTTTAGATGACTGACCGGCAAAATGTACGTGTGCACATCTGCCTGCTAGGAAGTTGGCCAGCCACCTTTTTGTGTTGTTGTGCATGTTTGTGTTGTAGATTTTGTTTGTTAGGTTGTGGCGGGGGATGGCATCGAAGGCTTTACTAATGTCGAGTGTGGCTAATAGTGATCTGTGTGGTGGTCTAGCTGAGTTGATGCCGTCGAAAGCTCTTTGTGTAAGGTCTGTGAGAAGAGTGTTTGTGGAGTACAGTGGCCTAAAGCCATGTTGTGTTGGAGCTAGGGGTAGGTCAGGTGTAATTAGTTGTAATACTAGGCGTTCCATGACTTTGGAGAGGGAGCAATGGAGTGTGATGGGGCGGTGGGAGGAGGGTAGCGTGGGGTCTTTGTTGGGTTTGGGGAATGTGATGATGATACCATGCTTCCAAATGTCTGGTATTGTGTTGTGTGAATAGCTGTAGTTTGATATGTTAGTGAGTGCTTGTATGCCTTGTGGTCCCAGGTGTATGAGGTGTATGTTGCTTATGTTGTCTAGGCCACAGGCGGGTGAGTGCTTGTGATTGTTGATGATATTCTTTGTCTGGTGATTGGTCAAGGGTGTATAGTCAGGGTCTGTGGGGAATTGTCTCTTACGTCGGATGATACGTCGGTCGTCTTTGTGAGGTTTTAGGTGGCTGACATGTGAGAAGTGATTGATGAGAGTGTTTGCTTGTTGTTTACATGAAGGAGTAGAGTCTGTTGTTGTGATTGCAGCATGTGATTGTGTTGTGTTGCTGTTGGAAAGTGTGATGTTGTTTAGTGTTTTGTAGAGTTTTTTGGGGTTTGTTTTGTGATCAAGTGTTTGTAGGAAGTTATTCCAATTTAGTTTTTGTTGTTCTTGTATTTTGTTGTTAGTTTGGGTGTTGAGTGCTTGAATTTGTTGTGTGATGTCTTGTGTGTGGGGTGCTGGGGAGTGTTTCAGTATGTCGCATTGTCTGATGAGGTTTTGAATTTCTGGTGTGAAGTTGGGGTTGTGTCTTTTTCTGTTACCTCTTGGAATGTGTTTCTTGTCAGCGTTTTGGATAGTTTTATTGAGTATGTGTACAGCATTGTTGATGTTAATGATGGGTGTACTGTTTAGAGTTGTGAAGTGTTGTTCTGTCTCATTTGTGAATGCTTCCCAGTTAGCTCTTTTATAATTGGTGTATGTGTGTTTGTGGCTAGCTGGGGTGAGTCTGGTTTTGGTGGTGATAATGATCGGGAGGTGGTCAGAGCCTAAGGTTCTGACCACCCTCCAGGATGTTGTGGGAGCGAGTTCTGGGGAGCAAAAGGTGATGTCTGGAGATGATGGGTTATAGAGGGCTTGGTGAGGAATATGGGTATGTTGATGGATGTCGTTAAGGATGATGAGGTTATCGGTTTGGTTTTGTAGTACCAGCCCTCTGTCTGTGTCGGGGTTGTCGACAAACCAGGCCGACGTCTTGGCGTTGAAGTCACCACCCAGGATGATGTGTGGGGTGTTTGTGATGTGTTGTAAGTGTGGTCTGTATTCATTTGGTACTGTAGGGGATGTTTGGGGAGGGATGTATGTGTTTATGATGGTTATGTTGGAGTTGTTGCCAGTGCATATTTTAATTGACTGTATTTCTGTTGTGTTATTATTTGGGGGGAGGAGGGATTTGGTTTGTACACTGGTTACTATGTATGATATTTCTTTGTGTACCAGGGTGATGAGTCCACCGCCCCCGCCGACAGCCCGGTCTTGTCTGATGGTGGTGAAATTACGAAATGTGGGTGTTTTTTGTGTGGTGCGGAGTTTTGTTTCTTGTAAGATGGCACTGTGTATGTTGTGTTGTTTGATGAAGTGTGAGAGTTCGTGTTTCTTTGTGTTGATGCCATCTATGTTCAGTTGAAGAATGTTAATGTTATGTGCACGATGTATGTTGGGTGCTGCTGCACGAGGATGGGGGGGGGGGGTGAGGGAGGGGCTGGGGGTTGGGATGGGTGAGGTGGGGGTGGGGATTGGGGAGCAGGAGATGGGGGTTGGAATGGATTAGGATGGGGTGTGGTGTGTTGAGTTGAGGATGTGGATGGTATGGGAAGGTTAGGTGGGTTACGGAGGAGAGGTGGACGGGTTTTAGGGGCGGGGGAGTGGATGATATGGGAAGGTTAGGTGGGTTGGGGAGGAGAGGTGGACGGGTTTTAGGTGAGGGATTTGACTGGGAGAGGGAGGGGCATGAGGAACAGGTCCAAGTGTTTGTGTAGTGTTTCTTGGAGGCAAGTGTTGTGCAGGTGAAGTGGGTCCAGTTCCCGCATGAATTGCAGAGAACTGAACCCTTAGTATGGCGACTCGAAGTTATGGGTTTTGAGCAAGTTGGACATATGTATGTGTACGTGGGTCCTGGGTTGCTCTCAATGTCTCCGGCTAGAAGAAGTCTTCGAGAAATGACAGCCGGAGAGTCATTTCTCGGTGTAGGAAAAACTGTGTGATGTGTGTGTGTGTGGTGTGAGAGGTGTGGAAATTCCCGGCGCGACCGAAGCCGCTCCAAGGACCTGTGCCCCCAGGGAGCGGGCAGGGGATGGTTGTGACGGTTTGGCTCCCGAAACTGCTCCCCGCGGCCGGCATCCGGTTTTCCTCCACTGGTCGTTGATTTTGTCTTCGGCAGTGGAGGGTCGGCAGCCATCCGCGGTTGGCAGTCTCGGGAGGTGGCCCCACGGCGTAGACGCCGCCACATCAGGACCAAACCTTGTTTGGTGGCTTGTTCGGACAAGCATTTGTAAAGTGACCCTCCTTGTGACATGCGAAGCACTCTTTACTCTTTGGTTTCCTTTGGGAGTGGGAGGTACCATTAGACTTCTTATACGGGTCGGTATTTGGTTTATGTTCAGTTTTATTGTCAGTGCTAGATGGTTTTGTGTATTTATGTGTATCAAAATTCTTGGGAGGGGGAGGGGTACGATCCTTTGCACCCGACTCACTCCTAGCTGCTGCTCCGCACCCTCGAATTAATGACAGTCGGCGGTCAGCCATTTCTGCTGCCTCCTGGAGAGTTCTAGGATTTTTTTCCTTTATATTTAATGTTAAGTCCCCGCCTGTGCACTTAAAGAACTGCTCCAAGAGAACCAGCTCACTCAACTCCTCAAAAGTAGCTGCCCTCTCAGAACGCAGCCAATGTCGTAGTGCATCAGACAAGTCCCGGGCGTGTTCTAGGAAGGTACTATCCTTGCCCTTAGTAACACCCCGAAACTTCAAGCGGTAAGTTTCTGGTTGTAACTCATAGGCCCGTAGCACAGCCTTCTTTAGCTCATCATAAACTACACAGGACTCTAAAGGTAGTGCATCATACACTTTTAGCCCCTTTCCTAGGAGTCTTGATGAAACTAATGCTGCCCACTTTTCCTGAGGCCACTGGTGTTCCTGACACTTCTTCTCAAATCGCATAAAAAACTCAGCCACACATAATTCATCGAACACAGGAACTAGTTTAAGCTGGTGCGACAATGATTGGTCCCGATGTCTGTTACCTCCCCCAATATTTCGCCCTGTTACCTCCACTCGAGATCTCTCCAGCTCCCTGTCAGCCCGATATCTAGTAGACTCTGCCTGCAGTTCAGCCTCTCGTATAGCTGTTCTCTCTGCAGCCTCAGCCTGCACACTAGCCTGTCTCTCGGCAGCCTCAACCTGAGCTCTAGCAACCTCAGCCTGCACACTAACCTGTCTTTCGGCGGCCTCAACCTTGGCCATCTCAAGCCGAAACAACAAATCTGGAGTCAACCCTTGAGGAGGGGAAGGTGCATTTAATGGAGAGGGTCCCTGTGATTGAATTCCACGCTGCCATTGACCATCAACTTGGGGTTATGTACTAAATTCAGGCACCCTGACGTTTGATATGGGGGTAGAGTGGAGGGGGGGCTGGGGACCGGGGCCCCGAGTCGCCTCTCCACCCAGGTCTCTCCCTTCTAAACCCAATATCAAAGTCCTCAGCTGATCTTTCCTCATGCCACTTAAACCCTGGTGACCCTGAAGACCTGCCACACACTTTAAGCCATACTTATTCAGCTTCAACACCCTGGCAGCGGTAAGGGGCACCTCTAAAAATCTTCTAGCACCCTCCTCGCTATCAACTAGCCACTCCACAGGTCTTTCTCCCTCCGAGCCCGTATCGTGACCTGACCCATCACTGTGTTCTGATGTATTAGACATGTTTGTGTACTGCAGTAATTATCACGGTTATAGAATGTGCCTTATCTCCTATGCAAGTATGTATATACTAATGTTATTTAAAGTCTTTAATGTGTTATATTGGTTGCTCCAAAATAAAACTCTATGTCCACTGTATTCCTCTAATCATAAGGAATCTCAAAACAAATGACCACTACATTCCTCTGTTCAGTAAATCCTATGCAAGGTCGCCATTTGTTACGTCGTGGGATATATAAACACAGGGCTCTTTCTATTGGACTAGGTATGCGGCAACAAGCAACAACGGAAAACGCTAGATCCAACCCTTATCTATAAACCCAGGCAACAAACCACCCTAAACCGTCAAGAGTCCTGCCTGGACAACAAGGTATCCTATGACTCGGTTACAGGGTGCACGCACTATAGACTGCTGATAGTCAAGCAGGCTATATAAAAGATCACACAATTAAGTTGACTTAAAGCTTCAAGGAAAAGATAGATAACGGAATTAAATTGCAGAAACAATTTAATAACAAACTAGAAGAAAGCACATTTAACGTTACGTTAACTAATACCACTAATCACCCCTGCGTGAAAGAAGGTGAAAGCAAACAGTCCTCAAAACATCGTACAGGTAGACAAGATGCGGGTTTCTAAACTGCATGCGGCTACTATAGGATCTGATGCTTAGCAAAGAAAGTACGTTACGGATTTAGAGAACTCTTAACTCATAAGCAGGAATAAATACTAGTGATAGGACATACAGTGTATAATGGCATAGGTATATTTAAATAAAGGCAGCAACTCGCAACACAACCACATACAGGTGTGCTTCTCACTCTTAGTCAGGCAAGCCTGCTCGGACAGAGTCTCTAAGCCACACCCTGACTCACAATGCTCACAAAAACGGTAAACTGTGGCACAATAACAAGCATACAGAGATAATAAACCCCTAGCTGTTAATCTGCCAGGTGGCAGAGGTCTAGCCAGAAGGATATAGGCTTCGGATACCCGGGCTGAGCCACCTGCTCTAGCCTAGGGACGTTCCCAGGTCTGTGCGCCAAATTACTCTAATTGAAAGGGTGCTCTCTTGAGAGACTCAGATCGCAAGTATCTGACTCTCTCCTGGCGACCCTAAAACAAAAGCAAGACGTGCTAGCGCAGTGCTGAGTGGACTAGGCAATGGCCCTCACACAACACAACGCTAGACACACAGGGACACAGACAAGAAAATGCCCCCAGACTCCCACGGGTATCCTAGTAAAGTCGTACGGATCCACGGGACTCGCACCAGCAGACTTTACTTAAAGGATCGCAAAAAGCCTCCCCTCCGGTCTAGCCCCTGCTAACCTGACACAAGAACACACTAGCAAGCATGAAACCACCAAATATGAGACAACAAAAAAGCTTCCGAGGTCTCATTAACAATTACATCCCTGCATAAGGCCCAAAATCCTATCTAGTTATCTGAGAGCTCGTCGTTAATACAATAATAGATATAAGGTCTATCAAGGGGATGGGATAATTAAATAGATTGGTGAAGTACTGGAAAGAAGGTATACAAAGTAAGAGAGAACGTTTCTAAGTGGGGTTGAGAGGGATAGATATCAAGGGGGTCCGAAGGGTACGACAATGAGGTGAGCTCTGAGTCTTGAATCTGTCTGGACCCCCCCCTATGCATGCAGAATACATCCCAGGCTTGGCAACACTCAACACAGTTGCCTAGTCAAAATCCTCTACCCTGTGCGTGAGTCGAAACTAAGCCTAACGTTGCAATCAAATACATGTGGCAGCGCTTCAGGCTCGTCCCAAGCTGGTCTCTCCGCGCGAAGCAACGTCCCAAGCCGGTCTCTCTCTCCCGCTCGTCTAGACTTACATCTTATATATTATAATGAAACAATCAACTATCGAGAATAAAATATACTAAGATGCGTTGGTTAAGAATAAGGGCAGCTTCAAGCTGTGAAACAACATAAGAATATCCCAGACATTAGTTACATTGTCATAGGATATATACTAAGGGAAAGCCTGCCGGCCGGCTACCACCAGCCGGTTTCTAAACGGCTGGGCAGCCGACGCGCGCGCATGCCCGCACGTGGTTACTATGCAGAAGCGTCACAACAGTCTCTGGGACTGGGGAGTGACTTATCTACTGACGGCGATTTGCCGTCGCTGGTATTGGAGGGTTTAATATTGTCCTTCTTGTCCATAAATTCAGAGTCACGGGTCTATTGTCACAGAAACTTGTTATCTATCTTTGTTTGAGTATTTACTCTGTTTATTTGAGGACATTATTCATGTGATTTTGAGACTTAGTATCTCTGGGTATTATTATTATAATTGTTATATATTTAATATTCAAGTTTTCCCAGAGACCTGTTGATATAGTACCTTTGTGTTTACGAAATAATGTTTGTGTTTCCTATACTTGTGTTTTGTGTCCATTGTTTTTTGCATGTGTGTTGATTTAGAGATATAAGGTCAGTCCTCGCCCAGCGGAGAGGTACCTAAGTTGAATATAACTGCTGATCCCTAAGGTGGGAATCGCAATCAGAATATATCACGTTTGCTTGAAAAACGTGGCATAACAATGTATTCATTAGAAACGTACAGTATTATTGCATTTCTGTTTAATATCGATGTTCACGGCTCCAACTTCCTCATAGTCTGAACTCGCAAGTGGTCAATCGTCTAATGATAGCCAGAATTAACTCTTGAAACAGGTCATAACCCTATACGGTTAACCCCTTCAGTACCGGTGACGTCTTTTTTTATTTTATTCTGGCTACTTTTATACGATTGTCTTCAATTTAAAATGGCCCTCCAGCAATTAACATGCTCCTAACTATCTCACTTAACCATTTTTACTACCACAGATCCTCCTTAAGAGGGAACTGCTCGCTTTTTATGGACCTCCTTCTCCCTTGTGTTTAGCATATTAATTTTGAGATTTTAAGACGTTCCTTCTATTAGTTTGGCGATTTTAATACCTTTCGCCCCATTTCGTTGTCAATTTCAAGACCTTTTGTGCCATTTAGCTGTCGATTTTTTCTGGCGAGCGATAGTGAGCTTGTAATTTTAAGAGGACCAGCCTTTGGCCGGGACATTTTTCTATCAAAAAATTTACAAATTTATCTAGGGGGTGTTTTTTTTTTAAGCTTGATGGAGGTATAGCGAGGAAACTAAATAATAAATGAATACATTAATCAATAGCCCCAAAAAACGGCCATTATCTTCTTAAACTGCAAATAATCGTATAAATATTGCTAGAACAAATGAGAAAGACGTCCCCCGTATAGAAGGGGTTAATGTATAAAGTGAGACAGGCAACACGCTCCCTTTGTTGATGTATACAGCTATGTGCTTATTATGTCACTAGACTACTGTTTATTTTAAGGGGTAGGACCGTAGGTAGTCGCTTTTTCTAGACCTCCTTTTCCCTCATGATTAGCATATTAGTTTTGAGATTTTAAGACGTTCATTTTATTAGTTTGTCAATATTAGGACCTTTCACCCTATTTCTTTGTCAATATTTAGACCTTCCGTACCATTTAGGTGTCGATTTGATCATGGCGAGCGATAGTGAGCCTCTAATTTTAGAAGGAACCGGCCTTCGTCCGGGACATTCTTCTACCGAAAAAATTTACACATTTATCTTGAAAGGGTGTCTACGGGGTGCTATTTTAAGCTTGATGGAGGTCTAGCGAGGAAACTGAAAAATAAATAATTTAATAAATACATAGCCCAAAAACCAAGCGCTACCCCCTACTCTCTGAGGGTAGTGCTCGGAGTGCAGTCACTCAATGGATAATGCGGGGTAAATCCGAACCCCAAGGCAAAACAAATTCACCAAAAGTATTTAAAGTTGATTTATTGAGCATTTGAGGTAATAGGAACTTACAATTAACATTTGGCTTCACTTTGACACAAACATCAGGTACATTTAATCATATTTAAGGTTATGAGGCATTTCAGACTAAAATTATTGAAAATAAAAAGTTAGTCCCCTTAGAAAAATAACTAAAAATTAAATTACTGACCAATTCAGCTGAAACCTTAGGGTCTGAAGGCCTAATACAGGGGCATCTCCTGGCCCAAGAATGGAGAGCCTCAGGAAGAAATCGGATACAAATATGTGAATGAGAGACCCTAAAATATCTACTTTTTCATGTGAATTTATATAGTAAATATGCACCTATTTTTCTATTCCACCCCTCACAAGTTGGGGAAATTATTACACTACAATGTCATAACACTCTGGCATAAATCTGAGCAATAGCACAGTTACAACAAAATGGAATGTAAAATGATCCAAAGTTGGCTAAAAATCGAGAAAATCAAAATATAGACAAACAAAAAAAAATAGTAAATGTGCACCAATATCGTTCGTTTAACATTCTAAAACTAGAAAATTTATCTGCCAACAGTATCAGAATAATCAGGCATGCATCAGAACAATAGCAAAGTTACAATAGGCTCAACAGTAAAATATTCCATTTTGCAATTTTTGTTTTTACTATGCGAATGAGAGAGACAAAAGGCAGAACTGCCTGCAGCGAGTGCCTCTCCCAGAGTTGAAATAGTGACAGGGCCAAAATCAAGGGACGTTCAAGCTAAAATGCCTGGACACACAGAGTTTGAAGCAATTTAAGTCATAGGAAGAGGGAAAGACTGATTTTGGGGGAGAGTTCCAGAGCTCAGCAGTTGAATAGAAGAAAGTCTGAGAATAGCATTTCACTCTTGGGTTGGAGAGTTGCACAGAGTAGGGGTGGAATTGTGTTGCAAGACGGGTACTACATACCCTACATAGAGGATGTGGTATAAACTGGGAAAGCTCTGAGGAACACTGACTATTGTAGTAGCGATAGAATAGCGAGAGAGATGCAACATTGCGGCGAAGAGAGAGAGAGAGATTGCAGAGAGTTGGTGAGTGGACAGGAGTTAATGATACGAAAGGCTTTCCTTTCTACTTTGTCTAGGAGTGCGGTGTGAGAGGATCCTCCCCACACATGTGAACAATACCCAATACAAGGATGCACTGTGCCCCTGTACAGAGCAAGAAGCTGCCCAGGGGTAAAGAACCCTTTGAGGCAGTTGAGCACACCTAGCTTCTGGGAGGCTGCCTTAGCAAGACTGGTAATATGGTCCTTCCAAGTGAGAGCAGAAGAAAAAGAGACACCGAGAATATTGAGAGAAGATGATGGATTGATTTTTGTATTGTTGAAGAATAAGGGATAGTCCTCTGAAAGTTCCTGACGGGTAGTAAGGTGGAAAAATTGGGTTTTGGAAGCATTTAAGACAACAAGGTTTTCTCTGCATCAAATAGAAATAGTAGTTAGATCAGAAGATAAGTGTTGTATGGCTTCATTATGTTAGTTTTTGAGGGATTGCTGGATGGGCATTCTGGAAAATATAATTGATTAGTGTAAGATAAGAGTATGAATTGATGGTACTGGAGGTACAATTGAGAAGATCATTTATGATTAAATGCAACAAGGTTTTCTCTACCCCAATTGGAAATAGTAGCTAGATCAGAAGATAAGTGTTCTATGGCTTCATTACATTTGTCATTAAGGGATTGCTGGCTGGGGCGTTCTGGAAAACTAATTGAATAGTGTAAGGTAGAGTCGTCTGCGTATGAATGGATGGGACTGGTTGTACAGTTGAGAAGATCATTTATGAAAATTAGAAAGAGAATAGGAGATAGGACAGAACCCTGAGGAACACCGGAGTTGATAGAATGAGGAAGTGAGCGATGGCCGTCCACAACTGCAGCTATGGAACGGCCGGAAAGGAAATTAGAGACAAAGGCAGAGATGGCGGGATATAAACCGAAGGAGGGTAGTTTAGAAATTAATGATTTGTGCCAGACTCCATCGAAGGTCTTCGATATGTCTACTGCAATAGAAAAGGTCTCACCGAAGTGTCGAAAGTTGGATGACCAAGATTAAGTAAGATATGAAAGAAGATCACCAGTAGAGCGACCCTTAACCCATTAAGCGCGCGCAGGGTGTAGTGAACACCACAGCTCTGGGCGGCAATATTAGGCTCCATTCCTGCCTATAATCGTCATTTTACGATAAATATTGCTATTACTTATTCATATGCGCCTATTTTACCTTTAATAGGAAATAGTAACCTGTAACAACAATAAAACAAGTGAGAATATCATTTGTATGGTCAAAATCGCAAATTGTAAGCGAGCGGTTCATTCATCAAGTGTGAGCCAGCTGGCCTCACATCCTCCTCTCTCGAGGCCTGGAGAGAGACTGAGGCCTGTATCTCTCTCTCGCTCTTTCTCACGCATAGACACACAGATGACCACACCCTATGATCAGTGTGGAGATGTTTACACAAAAATATACCAATGAATAAGGGAATAACAGGGAAAATAGGTGATAATTGAAGAGAGGTGGGGAAAGGAGGGGATGTGGAGGAGTGATATGAGGTATGGAGGGAACAAAAATGTTTCAAGTGCTACTGGGGCCTTTTAAACGTTTTTTTTTAGGCCTTCCCTCTTAAAGGTGGGTGTGCATGCTATTATTTTCCTCCACAATCATTACCGGCAGTGTGCACTATAGCTTTTGGTGCAATATTTTCTGCTACAATGGCTTAATTATTTATATAATGGCCAAAATAGGATATGGGTGACACTTTTCTGGATTCAGAGTTTAAGCGCTCTGATGACGTATGCCCAGGAACACAACAAGTTCTTCTGACAGGTGGAAATGGAGGATAGTGACAGTAGTTCCGATTCGTTTGCCAATACTGAGGGTGATAACCGTGATTATGGCAAAGAACCTCAAGTGATGAATATTGGTGGTGTCCAGGCTTATATGTATGAACCTATAGGACGAGATCCAGCAGCAGGAGAGGAGGGAGAAGCAGCTGTGATTACCGCCCGCCTTGTTTACACTACTCGGAGCCGGGGCGGACGCTAGCGATCATGTCCCCGTCTATTTTGACTGCATTTGGATTCAATAATGAAAACCCGCCCCTCACGCCTCCATGACTTATTGTCATCATCATATACATTGCCAACAGGGTGCAAATAACTGATTTCAGAGTAAAAATAGACGGGAACTTAACCGGGGCGATCGACTTATTTTTTTGTATTTTTTTTTTTTTTAGCCTAGTTGCTAGTAGTTGAATTTCAGCCAATAAATTTCTTTAGCCTAGGTTAGGCCTATATCCATCGACACTGACTGTATAATTTGGGCTAGGCTTAAGTTAGCCCATATTATCCACTCTCCTGACTCCTGAAATTGGCAAGCACGTATGGGTGGGAGGGTGGTTTGGGGGATGGTGGCGGGAAGGTAGAAGGGTAATTGACTCGTGTTACAAATATGGAGCCGATTGGTGAGGTAGTTTCGCCACCACAGATTTTCATTTTTTTATGTGATGATCTACGGATAGGCTGGAAGTGGGTGGTGGGAGGAAGTTGGGGTTGTGGTGGGGGGAAAACAGAAGGGTAGGGGACTTGTCACACAAATATGGAACCAATTGGTGCAGTCGTTTCTCCGCCACATATTTTCCTTTTTTTCCTTTGTGATGGCCTGATGCGGCGACCCATGGTCGGCGAGTGGATTGGGGGAGGGGGTTGGGGTGGTGGTAGCAAGACGCCAGAAGGGTAAGGTACATGTGGTAGAAATATGAAAGCTATAGGTGCAGTCGTTTCGCTGCTACAATTTTTTTCGGCGAGTCCGTATATATACGGACCTGGCACTGGGCGTGACAAGACCCCAGTCCGTATAGGCAATCAGCGGGTGCATCTAGCCATACCCATACTCCACTGCACTTTATTGTCAAAGCATTCATCACGAAAATGTCCATTGCATATGAAGCTTGTGTTAAGACTGAGGTTCAAATATATCAGGGCTCTTATTCATTGGACTAGTAATGGCATAAATGCTACAACGGAAAGCGCTAGATCCAACCTCTGATGTATATTCCCAGTGAACAAAGAACACAAATACTCTCGGAGTTCTATATACAATAATAGGCTATCAAACTCTCAATAAATGTGCGTCTACTCTAGGCTTAATGTTATGTGAAAACAGCCTATTACTACCTATAACCGAAGGTGCTTGGTTATGGTATGCAAAGTAAGGTGGTAAGAGAAGTTACAGCTTACGTTACTTTAATCAATAAATGTCAGGCACTCCTGCATGAAAGAAAGTGCACTAAAGTCCTTCAACACTAACAAGGAATCTTCTTTAAATGTTAGATGCTATAAAGATGCTCGTATCGGAAATGGAACCCAAAAAGGCAGGCAGCGGAACAATGCTCGTGCAGGCTATGCACACAAAAAGGCAGAATATATAATGGAGTCGGGGCCAAGAATATCCTAAACACTACAACAATAATAATCGCCACGACAATGCAGTATTCCTATCAACAAAAAGAGCCTAAGTCGTTTGTGTCTCCATACATCAAACTAGGCTGCGAAATGCTTGTGTAATCATAAATGGGTATGCATAAAAAGAGTAATTAGGTTAATATACTTAATGTCTACGGTGACTGATAAAGTCTAGCAAGAGTCAATGATACGAGATACTGGTGCGCATGGCATGCCGCATAGCCTAGTGCAAATCTCAAGTCTGTGTGTCAAATATTACGTTATAGGGAAGGGTAGCTCTCTTGAGAAATCTTAATACCGAAGTATTAAGCGTTCTCCTGGCGTACCTCAAAGACAAACAACGAGCTTAGAACAGTGCAGAATGGTATAGGCAAAAAGCCCTAATTCGTGCATGCTCTACTCTCAATGGCACACAGACTAGAATTTACTCAATCAACTCCAGTTCTCAGGTATGTCGTGCAGCTTTTAACTAAAGCCAGCACCCATAGGAAACAATACCTTATAATATCAGACCCCTAGTCTAGCATTATCTAATCCAGCAGAACACTAATATTTATAGGAAGCGGTACTAAACAATATGAATGCCAACCAATGCTTCGTGATCTACTTATCTTAACAACTAACATACATGGGTTATATCAGACCTTTACGCACAATACAACTGGCCAGCATGAAGCTGATTTTGCAGAGTTAACCAGAGGGGATATAGTCTTAATAAAAGGTGGTGAAAGATATGAAAAAAGAGAGAGGTAGGCAGAGGAAAAGATTCTCAGGTGAGGAGCGGGAGACAGGTAGCAAGGGATAAGATAGATGCGTTCTAGAAACCAGATCTGACGGAGAGAATGGCGAGGAACCTGTATATATACCCGGACTAGTTTGAGCCACGTGGGAAAAAAGCGGTAACAAGTCCTCTAGCCACTAGCAAGGGAGCTAGCAGCATGGTAAGGACCTCTCTCAACCAACCCCCACGAGGCAGCCAGCCGTGACGTCATCGAGCGGGGCAAAAACACTGCGCGCCCCCCTCTCACTCTGTTCTACTCTCTCTCTCTCTCTCCCAGATCCCATCATTACTAGTTAATGATAAAACATATACTTTACAATTAAATATATAAAGCCTTGACATGGGTGAAAACAAAGAGCCTTTCTGGACTGCCCATGACACGAGCTTTCATATGAAATAAAGCACACTCTAATACATAAACTGTAGCCCCATCCACTGCCCTGGCGATCCTAGCGAGTCACTGTACGACAAGCCATGCAGTTCTAACGGAGTGGTTAACGTCACCCCCCCCCCCCCCCCCAAGATTTTTCTCAGAGGCCCCAAGGCTCACAAAAATCTGATGGTTAGAACCCATGCTATATCGCTACTTCCCATCACCCAGCGGCAGTAAAATATCTAGCACAGTTCCTCAACAAAATGTTTTACAAAATTATAACCCTCCCCAACACAATAGGTTAAATTATATGTAGTTATGCTCCTCAAGAGCGAGCTTCTCTAGCCCAGCATTCTGAGAGGAGTGCAACTCAGAATTACTGCTATAACATACTGAAAAAATTCAACTATCAAAGAAAGAGTTTTTATTTGATTTTTATTTTTTTAATTTGTTTATTTCGGCTGCACTATATGGGCAAGCCTAGTTTTTTCTTCTATACCAAACGCTCAACTCCTGCTTTACGACCCAATACGCTGGGCTACAACCGCGAGCCAACAAGCACCAAGCGCAAAATACTATTCAAACTAAAGCAGGAGGCTACCCGTGTGTTAATCTACCCAGGATCATATACCCTTGAACGACCATCTGCAACCACGTTGTCACAACCGGCAATATGGCGTATGTCCAGGTTATATACCAATAACCTTAGTGACCACCTGGTCAGCCTCATATTCCGATTGTGAAACTGGTCCAAGAACTTGAGAGGGTGATGATCTGGGTAAACTACAACGACCGGACCATAGGCTGGAACATGACCTCGAAATGCCCCAGCGCTAGCACAACCGCCAGCAGCTCCTCCTCGACAACAGAGCAGCTCCCCGGGCCGAATTGTACTTCTCCGAGCAGAAACTAACAGGATGCTCCAGCCCATCATCGTCCTTTTCCACAAGGACGGCACCAGCCCCCACACCACTAGCCTTCGTTGCTAGTTGGAAAGGTAGGCTAAAGTCAGGGGCCCTGAGGATCAGGTGAGTGCACAACAGGTGTTTTACTTCTCTAAACACCTTCTCACACTCAGGCGCCCATTTGAACTTCTTATCCTTCCAGTTATCCTCCACCTGAGCTTGACTGTCCCGTTCTCCTTCTCCACCTTGACTGCTAAACGTCATCACAGGCACAGTGAGAGGCTAAGGGGGGTGCCTCCCATACTCCTTCATGGGATTAACATGACATAACTGATTGCGCTTCCGTCTGTCTGGAGTGGCTACCAAGTAATCCAGGTCTGACAGCTCCTCCACCACCCTATAAGGACCAGCGTACTTCGCGGATAAGGGGTGACCTACAAGGGGCAGTAGAATCAACACCTCCTGACCCACGTGCAACTCCCTGAGTTCAACCTTGAGGTTGTACCTGTCCTTCCTGAGGGCCTGAGAGCTAGTCAAATTACGGCCAGCCAACTCCAGACTGCGCAACATCCGTTCTCGACTGTTGAGGACACACTTGAGCATAGAACAAGGTTTTTCTGCACCCTCCCATACTTCTTCAACCATATGGAGAGGCCCTCTGACACGGTGTCCAAAGACGAGCTCATTAGGGCTGAATCCCAAACTCTCCCCAGGTACCTCCCGCACAGCAAACAAAACACATGGCAGGCCAAGATCCCAATCCTTCCCACTCTCAAAGCAACAACAACGAAGCACAGATTTCAAGGCTGAGTGCCATCGCTCTAACACACCCTGGCTCTCCGGATGATACGCAGATGACACAACCCCAACAATCCCATGCTGCGGCATTGCTTGAACAAAGAGGCTAGAAGTGAAGTTGGGTCCCTGGACTGACTGAATCCCCTGCGGGTAACCATACCGGGAAAAATACACTAGCAAGTTTCGGACCACCGTCTTCGCCGACCCATTTCTCATAGGGTACGCATCAGGGTACCTTGTTGCTACATCTCCCGACTGTGCATCACTGTCCTCCTTCAACTCTTTCGTCTTTTTAAGCCCATCCTCTGCCCCTTCAGGAACAGTTACTGGGTCTTCTCCAGACTCGAAATGTGGTCCTAATAATGAGTCCCCGAGAAGGTCCATTGATACTAAACTCTCAACCGCATCAACTTTCAACCCCTTCTCGGTACCCTTCCTCCGCTGATCTAAAGATTGCTGACCAGAATGTGACTCCCTGGATGCAGGATCTCCGGTGACAACACACGCCATAGGCTGCACCGGACACTTCTCAACCCACTCCTGCTCCTCCCTACTCACGTCGGCAGGCTTCTCGGCAACAACCAAGGGTGGAGCCTCAGAAGTAGGTCCCGCAAAGTCGTTGCCGAGAAGGAGGTCGACGCCCCCAACAGGTAACTTCTCCACAATTCCTACATCCAGGTCTCGAGTCACACCATCAACTTCCACCTTCATTCTTACAAGCGGGTATGACCTTGTCGCATTAACTCCCTGAACCACAACCACCCGCGCCGTATTGACAGGTTTACCAGTGAAATTTCTCAACAGTGTTTGCGATGCCCCAGTGGCACGCAAAATTCTCACCTCATGTCTTCTACCCCCCCACTCCACACAACCGAGTCCCCTGTGGTCACTAAAGGCATCACGGACAGGGAATAAGCCTTCCGGATCCTTCTGCACTGGCAGTGTATTTACCTCGGAAGAAATGCCTCTAACAAACTCCGATGTCCTCTTGAACACTCCAATGCCGTGAGCAAAAGACACGGCTGCCGGAGGAGGTCGACTAGGGCACTCATTTGCCTTATGACCCTCCTGGTGGCAACTAAAACACATAAATTTTGGTTTCGGCTTATACTGTGATGTAAAAGGCCCCTGACTTTTCACATACGGTGTGGTGTAAGGTTTGGATTCAGTTTTAGTTTCATGGCTCTTCTGTTTAAATGTGTCATTGTTACGGGGAGGGGGAGGATAACGGTCCTTAGCACTTACATCGTACTTCTGTGAGGACCCGCAACCCTGAATCAACGACAGCCGTCGATCAGCCATTTCTGCTGCTTCGACTAGAGTTCTTGGGTTTTTCTCCTTTAAGTTCAAAGTTAGATCACCGCCCGTGCTCTTAAAGAACTGCTCCAATATCATCAAGTGCTTAACTCCATCAAACGTTGTTACCTTCTCAGATCGGAGCCAGTTCCCCATAGCATCGGACAAGTCCCGGGCGTGTTCCAAAAAGGTGCTATCTCTTCCCTTAGTTACACCCCGGAACTTCAAACGGTACGTTTCTGGTTGCAGTTCGTAAGCCCTCAGGACAGCCTCCTTGAGATCCTCGTACACAATACATAACTCCAAAAGTAACGCATCGTAGGCTTTAAGACCCTTGCCTATTAATCTAGAGGATACAAGTGCTGCCCATTTATTCTCTGGCCACTGGTGTTCCCGGCACTTCTTCTCAAAGCGTGCGAAAAATTCTGAAACACCACTCTCATCAAACACCGGAACCAGTTTCAATAAGTGCGAGAGAGATTGATCATGAGCACGGTTACCAGCCCCAAGTCGCTGTCCCGTTGTCTCTACTCGCGACTTCTCTACGTCCCTGTCGGCACAGTACCTAGTCGACTCAGCTTGGATTTTTGCTAGCTCTATTTGCTGCTCACCTGCCCTGATAGCCTTTCTCTCTTCGATCTTAGCTAATTCGAGCTGAAGCAATAATTCTGGAGATAACCCTTGAGGAGGTGAAGGTGCGTGCTACAATGTTTGAAATTACCGGTGGTCCCCCCAGGGGCAACCCACCCTGCCAGTCACCACCCAACTGCAGAAGCGTAGCCAGGGTCGGCAAACTACTGGGATGGCTGGGAGTCGAGTGTAGGGGAAGCATGGCCGAAGGGCTCTGAGCACTCAACCCATCTCGCTCACCAGTCACCCTGCCCAGTACACACGTTATCAAGTTATCCTTGGTCATGCTGCTAGTAACCGCATGACCGATAGCTGTGGCCAGGCATTGAAGACCGTACCGATCCATACCCTCCAACCGCTCGGCAGTAACAGGCCATTGCAAAAATATCCTAGCATCCTCCTCACAGTTCACCCGATTAACCCTTTCATCATGCTGCTGTTCCTCAGTTTCGACATTACGTACTGTGTCTCCATTCTCCTCTGATCCGGTATAAGACATGATGCTCACAAAAATTTCCCACCTCAATATTCAGAAAAGAAGTACCCCAAACTCTTATACCTCAATATACACACAAAAATTCTCGGAAATACTCAAGGGCTATACTATGTTGCAAAAAAAAATTATTCTTGCTGATCCCCGCAAAATATTCTCCAAAACAACAAATGTTCCCTGCTAATAAATGTAGGTTCACCAAATCCTAGGTAAGGTCGCCATTTGTTACGACTCAGGTTCAAATATATCAGGGCTCTTATTCATTGGACTAGTAATGGCATAAATGCTACAACGGAAAGCGCTAGATCCAACCTCTGATGTATATTCCCAGTGAACAAAGAACACAAATACTCTCGGAGTTCTATATACAATAATAGGCTATCAAACTCTCAATAAATGTGCGTCTACTCTAGGCTTAATGTTATGTGAAAACAGCCTATTACTACCTATAACCGAAGGTGCTTGGTTATGGTATGCAAAGTAAGGTGGTAAGAGAAGTTACAGCTTACGTTACTTTAATCAATAAATGTCAGGCACTCCTGCATGAAAGAAAGTGCACTAAAGTCCTTCAACACCAACAAGGAATCTTCTTTAAATGTTAGATGCTATGAAGATGCTCGTATCGGAAATGGAACCCAAAAAGGCAGGCAGCGGAACAATGCTCGTGCAGGCTATGCACACAAAAAGGCAGAATATATAATGCAGTCGGGGCCAAGAATATCCTAAACACTACAACAATAATAATCGCCACGACAATGCAGTATTCCTATCAACAAAAAGAGCCTAAGTCGTTTGTGTCTCCATACATCAAACTAGGCTGCGAAATGCTTGTGTAATCATAAATGGGTATGCATAAAAAGAGTAATTAGGTTAATATACTTAATGTCTACGGTGACTGATAAAGTCTAGCTAGAGTCAATGATACGAGATACTGGTGCACATGGCATGCCGCATAGCCTAGTGCAAATCTCAAGTCTGTGCGTCAAATATTACGTTATAGGGAAGGGTAGCTCTCTTGAGAAACCTTAATACCGAAGTATTAAGCGTTCTCCTGGCGTACCTCAAAGACAAACAACGAGCTTAGAACAGTGCAGAATGGTATAGGCAAAAAGCCCTCATTCGTGCATGCTCTCCTCTCAATGGCGCACAGACTAGAATTTACTCAATCAACTCTAGTTCTCAGGTATGTCGTGCAGCTTTTAACTAAAGCCAGCACCCATAGGAAACAATACTTTATAATATCAGACCCCTAGTCTAGCATTATCTAATCCAGCAGAACACTAATATTTATAGGAAGCGGTACTAAACAATAATGAATGCCAACCAATGCTTCGTGATCTACTTATCTTAACAACTAACATACATGGGTTATATCAGACCTTAACGCACAATACAACTGGCCAGCATGAAGCTGATTTTGCAGAGTTAACCAGAGGGGATATAGTCTTAATAAAAGGTGGTGAAAGATATGAAAAAAGAGAGAGGTAGGCAGAGGAAAAGATTCTCAGGTGCGGAGCGGGGAACAGGTAGCAAGGGATAAGATAGATGCGTTCTAGAAACCAGATCTGAGGGAGATAGTGGCGAGGAACCTGTATATATACCGGGACTAGTTTGAGCCGCGTGGGAAAAAAGCGGTAACAAGTCCTCTAGCCACTAGCAAGAGAGCTAGCAGCATGGTAAGGACCTCTCTCAACCAACCCCCACGAGGCAGCCAGCCGTGACATCATCGAGCGGGGCAAAAACACTGCGCGCCTCACTCTGTTCTACTCTCTCTCTCTCTCTCCCAGATCCCATCATTACTAGTTAATGATAAAACATATACTTTACAATTAAATATATAAAGCCTTGACATGGGTGAAAACAAAGAGCCTTTCTGGACTGCCCATGACACAAGCTTTCATATGAAATAAAGCACACTCTAATACATAAACTGTAGCCCCATCCACTGCCCTGGCGATCCTAGTGAGTCACTGTAGGACAAGCCATGCGGTTCTAACGGAGTGGTTAACGTCACACTTGTTTTGGGCTTTGCCTCCCACACTCTGGTTCTTTGTATAAACTTCACCCATTTGTTACAATGGTATGGATCACTTGGAAACTTGTGTAGTGCTATGTTTGGTCCAGGGATGTTGCTACACCCGAAAACAGCACACCTATTCACCATTTTTGCTATACTTGCTGATGTTTACTTCCCAAATGTTTGCCTGGGCGTAGTCACATCCTCACGTGAGTACTAGTTGCAAGGGGTCGCAATTCAATATCTATTTTTTATTTGTTCTCTAATATTGAAGATTAGTTTTGACAAAGGAGTAGTCAGGTTGATTACTGGAGATCTAAACATCTCTTTAAATACATTATAAATTCATTTTAATTTTGGACGCTCCACCACCTTTAAGGCCTTTCTCGCCATCGCCCAGTAAAACTTCTTAAGAGTGTTCTCTCCGTCCCTGGGTTAAGGAAGCCAAACTGGCGATCTGAGAGCAGACTATGAGAAGAAAAATGTTTAAGAAATTTGGAAGCAAGAATCATTTCAAAAACTTTAGAGATACAAGAGATGAGAGCAATTGGACGATAGTTGGAGGGTTGAGAGCGGTCACCCTTCTTAGGAACAGCTTGTATGAGAGCAAACTTCCAGCAAGAAGGGAAGACGTTAGAGGAAAGACAGAGACCAAAGAATTTGCCTAGTCAGGGGATCTGCACGGAAGCACAGTTTAATAGTATTTAATAGCATTTTGGCTCGAACGTCCCTTGATTTTGGCCCTGTCACTCTTTTAACTATGGGGGAGGCACTCGCTATAGGCAGTTATGCCTTTTGCCTCCCTCAATCACATAGAAAAACAAAAAACAAAAAAAAAGTACAACAGGATGAACACCGTCCAGACCGTACCCCTTCTTAGTATTAAGCCCATAGAGGGTAGGAAGTACATCCTGAGAAGAGATTAGGATATTAGGCATAAGTAGGAGAGAGGGAGGAATAGCACAAGATAGAGCTTCTATCAAAAGTTTGAGCGAAGAGTTCAAATTTGTCAGAGGATGAAGTGATGGTTGTGCCATCAGAGAGGAAAAGGGGAGGGAAAGACGAGGAAGAAAAATTGTTGGATAAGTTTTTGGCTAGATGCCAGAAAGCTTTGGAAGAGCTAGAGTTAGATAGTTCAGTGCCTTTATTATTGATGTAATAGTGCTTGGCAAGTCGAAGAACAAATTTGGCTTGAATCCGGGCAGAAAAATAGGCAGAATGAGATTCATGAGTTTTAAGGCGTCGGTACCGTTTGAATGCTTCCTCTTTGTTGCAGACAGCTTTAAAACAAGCGTGAGTAAACCAAGATTTTTTTGGCATTAGACTGAGAGACAGATTGAGGAATGAAGAGATACGTAGGAGAGTGGGGCAGCAGGAACATTTGTCAGCCAGAGTGGACAGAAGGGTGCTGAGCTGGTATGGTCATGTTGAACGAATGGGAGATGAAAGGCTTACAAAGAGAATACAGTATGTGAGTCAGGTACAAGGGGAGACAGAAGGGCAGGAAGACCCCCATTGAGATGGAGAGACTGTGTAAGAAAGGCTTTGGATGATAGAGGAATGACTATAGATCAGGCAGGGGAAGTGGTGGTGGACAGGAGTGAATGGAGAATGCTTGTGAATAGTTGAGTGAACACGTGGTCATTTGGAGTAAGGGGTCGGGCGCAAGTTCGACTAGATAATAGTCCATCAGGCGCCTGGCCCGGGGGGACGATTAATATGAAGGGTGTGCCTGGAAGTGTGGTGGGAGGGCTTGTGGCTTTGGCTCCGCTGCATGTCTGCCTGCCGAGATCGGAACCTCTCCGGGTGGTCAGGGGCTGGGGGAGTGCTGGAGCGACCTTGGTAACCCTGGTCTCTGGGTCTTCTCCTGGGTGACCTGGATGTGTGTGAGTTTGTGCTTTTTATCTGTGTTTATTTTTTGTTTTATGTTGTTTTTGTGTTTTCCCTGTTCTTGCTCTGTCTTGAGTCGGCTACCCCCAAAATGGGGATTGGGCCAGAGCATATAGATAGATAGACTGAGAGAAAAAAAATGGAACGTACATTTCCATGCCCGAGAGGATTACCTCGGTAATGCGTTCAGCACTCTCTGAGGGTCCTTGGCCATGGAAGCAGAAGTCATTCGATGGAAAATCAAAGAAGTACTGCCGAAGAGCCTCCCATTCGGCAGCGCCAAAGTGCCACAAGCGCCGCCGGCTGGGAGGATCGGGTGGCCGTACTGAAGAGATAGGACAGGTGACGGAGATAAGTTTATGGTCAAATGAGTCCAAAGGAGAGAAAAGATTGACAGTATAAGAAGAAGGGTTAGAAGTCAGAAATAAGTCAAGAATGTTGGGCCTATCTCCGAAGCGAACCGGGATACGGGTGGGTTGCTCAACCAGCTGCTCTAGGTCATTTATGATAGAAAAGATGTAGGCCTGTTCATAAGGTTGGTCAGTAGTGTGAGAGAAGAGCCATTGGCGGTGGTGAACGTTGAAATCTCCTAAGATGGAGATTTCAGAGAAGGGAGAGATGGATAGAATGTGTTCCACTTTAGAGTTTAGATAGTCAAAGAATTTGGGAAAGTCGTTAGAGTTAGGGGAAAGATAGACAGCACAGAAATATTTCGTATGAGAATGACAGGATAGTTTGAGCCATAAAGTTGAGAATTCAGAGGAGTCGAAATCGGAAACACGAGAGCAAGTGAGTTTGTTGTCCACGTATGCACAACATCCGCCTTTGGCTTTGAAACTAGGATAGAGAAAGTAGGAGGATACAGAGAAGGGGTTGCTGGCAGTTGTCACTGATACGTGGGTTTCGGTGAGGAAAAGAAGATCAGGTTTGTAGGAGGAGAGATGGTGTTCGACTGAGCTATAATTAGAGGAAAGGCCGCGAATACAGCAAAAGTTAATAGTGACAGGCTGTGGTTTCAGAGCATTTAGTGGGGTCGTCAGGGGAAGGTCGGGCTGGTGTGGGGGCATTTATTGCCCCCCCCCCCCCCCCCCCCCCCCCCTTGGGACTCCGAGGCTTGGTGTGTGTTCATCATTTTTAAAAGTTTTTTTTTTTTATGAAAGAAGGGAGTGTGGTGTGCATGGTAAGTGTAGTGAAGTAGATAGGAGGAGGAGGTGTTTGTGAGAGCATGCTGGACTACTTTCAGTATAAGTGAGGCACAAAGGGAATCAGTAAGAGAGGCCAAGCATATGAAACAGGAGTTCCAATGACTTCTTATCAAATGCCCACAGCCTCTCCTGGATATAGCCCTGTTCGATTGGTGCTTACAATCTACCCCCATTTCCCCTATTAGTCGTCTTGACAACACGCAGTAGGACGCGTGGGGCATATTAATTTTGTCCTCTATCATAAGATGGAGGCCCCCTTACCCCCTGGGGTTAAAACTACCCACCTTTTAATAATATTGTGGTATAAAAAGCAACCCCAAGGCCCTGAGCCGCCAAAACAAGTAGAGAGGCGAAGCTGGGAGGTCCTTCCACTACCATAGCACTTCTCCAACTGATCTTCCCGCACTTTAACCCATATTCCCAACCCCATGACGTGCGCACAACAAACAAAAACCGTTTTTGCGCATGGTGTCGGGGTGAGCAGCTACCCCACTTTACCCTCAGAGGGTACTTAACCAGGCGAAAATTAGGTTTGCCTTTTGTCGAGCTGTAGCAGGATTTGTATGATATTTTAGATCTATCTTAAAAAACATACTATATAATTATATAAAACAGAGTTGTGGAGGATTTTCGCTTTTCAATTAGGTGTTTGAATGTCAGAGGTAATGGGATGATATTTTGTCCGGTAAGCATACAATTAGCGTAGTGAGGGTAGATCAATTTTAACATTTATGTTGTTAAATGTTTTCCAAGTATTTTGGCATACTTGGATTTGTTATATTTTGTTTGTGGCATATTCAGTATATCTTAACCTTTTGAGTACCAGCGATGTGAATTACATTTTATTCTAGCTGTATTCAGACGATATTATGCAGCTTAGGAAGGATTAGTGGTAGTTAAAAGGGTTGGTTGAGATAGTTTGAAGCCTAATTATTGCTAGAGGTCCTTCCTAAGCTGAATATAATCGTCTTAATATAGCTACAGTAAATTATAGCACACGTCGCTGGTACTCAACGGGTTAATATAATATCAGTATATAGGTAAACAATGGAGCAATTTGGTTGAGCTCAAGTATATTTTATCTCTTACTTTACTTATTATTGATCAGCTTACTCTACTCTCTTACTTTCCTCCAACCATTGTTGTCATCTATGAACCTTCCATGTTTGGTCCTAATATTTCCTTAGAGATACAGTATTTGCCAACGGATTCCCCAAATGCTTCACAGACTCTCGTGTATTAGTAAAACTTTACACAAAATTCGTGCTTCGAAAACTAAAGTACATACACTAAGTAAAGCTCCAGTGCATCTTGTTCTACAAGGAACTGGAGGTCCCGAAAAGGGGCTCCAATCCTGACGTTATTCTTGACTTACAGTGTGCTGGCTTAATAATCCAATAGAGTTGATAGCCTCTGAAGTCCTATTTTAACTAACTAAATCCATTCTTTTCGAGGGACAGAGTTTCTCGAATAGGTATTCTTGGCTTACAGTGTGCCTCTAAGGTCCTTTTTTAAGGGGGAGGTAGTCGCTTTTTCTGGACCCCTTTCTCCCTCATGTTTATACATATTAAATTTGATATTTTAAGACGTTCGTTCCATTAGTTAGGCGATTTTGAAACCATTCGCTCCATTTATTTGTCAATATTAAGACCTTTCGTGTCATTTAGGTGTCGATTTTTCCTGGCAAGCGATAGCGAGCCTGTATTTATAAAAGGAAATGGCCTTCGGCCGGGACATTTTTCTACCGAAAAATGTACAAATTTATCTTGAAAGGGGGTCTAGGGGGTGTTTGTTTAAAGCTTGATGGAGGTCTAGCGAGGAAACTCAAAAATATATAAATATATCAATATATAGAGCAAAAAACAAGTACTACCTCTTTAACTAACTCATCTTTTCACTTGTGCCGAGATTAGCCTCAAGAGCACAGCAGAGTCCCTCCTCATACACCAGATCCGACCTACTCGAGGGACCCACGAATCATCCACGAAATTGCACGAATCAACTGATCTGTGTTATTTACCCCTTCTGTACCGGCGACGTGTTTTACATTTTATTCTTGCTACTGATTTTATGCAGCTAACGAAGGGCTTATGGTAGTATAAAGGGTTAAGCGGGATAGATCGAAGCCTCTTTATTGCTGTAGGCCCTTCTTTAACTTTTTGTTTTCTTTTTCTATGTGATTGAGGGAGGCAAAAGGCATAACTGCCTATAGCGAGTGCTTCCCCGATAGTTGAAAGAGTGACAGGGCCAAAATCAAGGGACGTTCGAGCCAAAATGCCTGGACACACGGAGTTTGAAGCAATTTAAGTCACAGGAAGAGGGAAAGACTGATTCTGGGAGAGAGTTCCAGAGCTCAGCTGTTGAGTAGAAGAAAGTTTGAGAGTAACGTTTCACTCTTGGGTTGGAGAGTTGCACAGAGTAAGGGTGGGATTGAGTTGCAAGACGGGTACCACGTGCCCTACGTAAAGGAGGTGGTATGCACTGGGATAGCTCTGAGGAACACTGATTATTATAGTAGCGATAGAATAGCGAGAGAGATGCAACATTGCGGCGGAGAGAGAGAGATTGCAGAGAGTTGGTGAGTGGACGGGAGTTAATGATACGAAAGGCCTTCCTTTCAACTTTGTCTAGGAGAGCGGTGTGAGAGGAACCTCCCCACACATGTGAACAATACTCAATACAAGGGCGCTGACTAAAATCGTCTAATAGTAGCCAGAATAAAGTTCAAAGTACGTCATCGGTACGGAAGGGGTTAAGGGGGTAGTGCTTGGTTTTCGGTCTATATAATTATTTAGTTATTAATATATTTTTTAGTTTCCTCGCTAGACCTCCATCAAGCTTAGAATAACACTCCCTAGAATCCCTTTCAAGATAAATTTGTAAATTTTTCGGTAGAAATATGTCCCGGCCGAAGCCCGATTCCTTCTAAAATTAGAGGCTCGCTATTGCTCGCCAGGACAAAATTGACACCTAAGGAGCACAACAAGTTTTAATATTGACAACAAATGAGGCGAAAGGTCTCAAAATCGCCGAACTAACGGAACGAACGAATTTTGCGCAGTTTGGTCAGCTTTCTCGTCCTTTCTCTCCTTGCATTTGTCCATAAAATTCAGAGTTACATTTTTTGTGTTGAAGGGACTGGAATTCTCGAAAAGGGGCTTCAGTCCTGACGTTATTCTTGACTTACAGTGTGCTGGCTTAATAATCAAATATGGGTGATAGCCTCTGAAGTCCTATTTTAACTAACTAACTTTTGTGTTAGTTTGTTTCCTCTTCACCTTGTGTTAGTCTCATTTTGCTTTGACATACTATACTGAACATTATTTTTAAGGGGATAGTACTCGGTTTTTATGGATCCCTTTTTCCCTCATGCTTAGCATATTAGTGTTGAGGTTTTAAGACTTTCGTTTCATTAGTTTGGCGATTTTGAGACCTTTCGCCTAATTATATTTTGGTCAATATTAAGACCTTTCGTGCCCTCAAGAGCACAGCCGAGTCCCTCCTCACACACTAGCTCCGACCTACCCGAGGGACCCACGAATCAGTGTTGCCACTCTGAAAAATTAAATATCCCAAGACCTTGTGTCGATTTTTTTCCTGGCGAGCGAAAGCGAGCCTCTAAATATAGAAGGAACGGGGAATTTTTCTACCGAAAACTTTACAAATTTATATTGAAAAGGGGTTTAGTTTTTTTTTCTAAGCTTGATGGAGGTCTAGCAAGGAAACTCAAGAATAAATTAATAAATAAATATATAGACCATAAACCAAGCACTACCCCCTTGATTTCTACTTCATAATAAGCCTCCTTGTGTACCAGACATTAGGATAACACATTTGATCATAATATTACCATAACAAAGGAGTACAAAGGAGTACAAAGGAAATAAAGCAACAACAGATCCAGTGACCCTTCTAGGTTGCTTGTCCTCCAAAACACTGAGGATCAAGTGTCCAAACAGTGGTTTAGAGTGGGTAAGGGAACATTGGAAAGGGAATTACTGCCCTGGAACTAATGTCCGTGGCAGGATTAGGAAGTTAGTAGGGGACAGATGGGTTAGTAACTGAGGGGGGGATAAAATAAAGTTATTCATTTACAAACGCAGTCAGTCGCGGGTTTGATGCGAGATATTTGTCTAGGCGGAGTTTAAATGAATCAACGGTGATGCAGTCTATAACGTTTCGGGGAAGCCCATTCCACAAGTTGACAACTCGATTGAAGAAGAAATTCTTAGATTCGTGCGAGTTAAAAGATTTACCAATAATTTTGCAACCGTTTCCCCGCGTGTAATTAGATTGGTCGATAGTGAAGTACTTACTACAGTTCATATTGTCGATGCCTTTGATGATTTTGAACACTTGAATTAAGTCGCCTCTTAATCTGCGCTGGGTTAAAGGAAATAGATTTAATTCTCTAAGACGCTCTTCGTATGGTTTGTTCTTTAGGCTAGGTATCATTTTCGTAATTCTACGTTGAACTCGTTCTAGCTTGTTTATATCTTTTTGGTAATAAGGGCACCAGGATTGAACGCAGTATTCCAGAAGAGGGCGGACTAAGGAATTGTAAAGGGTTAGGATAACTTCTTTGGATTTATGCTCAAATGACCTGCCAATAAAGCCAATTATTTTGTTTGCCTTCTTAACAACTTCTGAACATTGTTGACTCGGTTTTAGGTTACTCGATATTGTTACTCCCAGATCGGTTTCTCTGTTTACATTCTTAAGCTGAGTGCCATTCATCGAATAGTTTGCTTTCTCATTTAGGTATCCGATATGTAGTACTTTACATTTATCCGCATTGAAACTCATTTGCCAAATTTGGGCCCAACATGACAATTTATCTAGATTGTGTTGCATATCGTCAACTTGTTCTTTTGAGAGTACGCTATTTGCAATTTTTGTATCGTCAGCAAATTTTGAGATTGTACAGGTGAGACCCTCATCTATGTCGTTGATGTAAATTAGAAAGAGAATTGGTCCTAGTACCGATCCCTGGGGTAAACGATAAAACTTTAATTATTTGAATCACACAAAATAGGTTTAGCAATTTAATTTTGTTTAAATAATTAAGTACTGTTGAAATGTTATAATCTAAGATGCTGGCGATTACGCTGGTGGTGTAATGGTTAAGGTGTCTAAAAATCTGTATGTGATAACCCGGGTTCACATATATGCTTTCATTAATTTCATTGGAGGTGTTTGATGTTGTGGTGAAATTAATAAAAAATAGACAAATATATACAGTATATATACTGTATAAAATTGTATATATATATATATATATATATATATATATATATATATATATATATACAGTATATATATATATATATATATATATATATATATATATATATTCTGACATACGGAGACCTGTATGTGTTTATTTAAGAGTTAGAGTTAAGAGTTGAAGGAGTGCCGAATTACCCGGGCGGCGAAGCAGACCAGCGAGCGTGGGAACCAGCTCGTCCGCATACCAGCAAACAAGCCTTCACACCTGCGTGCGTCATATGGGGGGGTGAAATTTGATGGGTGATTGACGTCATTACACAACCTGGCCCCTCCTTTCTGACCTTGCAAACTACTTCGATGACCCGACGCTATGACGATCATCGATGCCATTGGACCACGCATCTGCTATGCAAATAGAGGAGCTGTGATTGGGGCGTGCACCATCCCCGTTTCCTGATTCGTTCCTACACCATCATTGCATAGTATATAAGACCTGAGTAGTGGGCATTAAAATCAGTCACATTTGGAGTTGGGAAGGTGAACAAGCAGCTGGAGGAAGACCGGGGTGAAGTATTATAATGGGTTTGTGACTGTCAATCAGATTATATAAGTGTGTGTTAAGTGTGTTTGGTGTAAACACTTATGTTGGTTAGTGAGATATGTGATTGGGAATTAACGTTAACGCTACTATTATGTACTTAACTATTTTAGTTGACTGACTTGTGGACTAAAGCAACTCTTTAAGTAATTGGGTTATGATAAAAGTAATACTATTGTTTTATATTAATACTTACGAGTTCTTTAATTTTATTTTAATTAAGCTTACATTGCTGGTAAGAACAAGAACGGTGATATTATTGTCTCATATTAGTAATATCGCCTTAGACTAACAGGGCTGTTTTAATGTTACTTCTAGTGATTTCCTAAGCTGAAGAAAATTCTTTTAGCTTCAAAATATTATTTTTGCTTTTCATATTATTTGAAGGTCAGAGGTGTGGGAAGCCATGAAAAGAGTGAAGTTGGGGAAAGCACCAGGAACAGATGGAGTGTGTGGGGAAATGTTGAGGTATGGTGGTGAGATAGTGATAGAATGGGTATGGAAAATGTGCAAACTAGCATGGGAGAAGGGGAGTGCACCCGATGACTGGAAGACTGGAATAATAGTCCCCCTATATAAGGGCAAAGGGGAAAGAGGAGTGTGTGGTAACCACCGAGGAATATGTCTTCTAAGCGTAGTAGGGAAGGTATACAGTAGGGTAGTGATTGAGAGAGTGAGAGTGAGAACGGAGAAATGGATAGGCGACGAGCAGGGAGGCTTTAGGAAGGGAAGAGGATGTGTAGATCAGATTTTTACCCTGAATTGTGTTGTGGAGAAGTATCTGGAGAAGAAACAAAAGGTGTATGTTGCCTTTATGGACTTGGAGAAGGCCTATGACAGAGTGGATAGAGAAGGTTTGTGGAAAGTACTTAGAATATATGGAGTAGAGGGCAAGTTGCTGAAAGCAGTGAAGAGCATGTATGAGGGTGCAAAGGCGGCAGTGCGTGTGGAGAGTGAGCAGAGCGAGTTCTTTGACCTGAATGTTGGTTTGAAACAGGGGTGTGTGATGTCCCCGTGGTTGTTTACTGTATATATGGATGGAGTTATGAAAGAAATACTATCAAGAGCAGTGGATGTTGGTGTATCGCTGAAAAGGGAGGGAATTGAGTGGAAGCTACCTATACTGCTGTTTGCGATGATACAGTTCTGATGAGTGATAATGAATGGGAGTTGCAGGGTCTGGTAAATGAGTTTGGAACAGTGTGCGAAAAACGGAATTTGAAGGTAAATACGGGGAAGAGCAAGGTTATGGTCTTCGAAAGGGGTGAAGTCACAGAGTGTGAGGTGAAGCTGAATGGTCAGGCTATGGAGATCGTCAACTCTTTTAAGTATCTGGGCAGTGTTTTGAGTAAAGATGGGACTATGGATGAAGAGGTGCGGGAGAGGGTACAACAGGGGAAGAGGGTTGTAGGAACGCTAAAAGCAGTAACAAGAAATAGGGTGGTCAGTATGGAAGTGAAGAAGTCCTTGCATGACAGTGTGGTAATCCCGACACTGACTTACGGAAGCGAAGCATGGACGTTGGTTGAGAGACTCAGACCAAGAGTGAGAGCAGTGGAAATGAATTACTTAAGGAGTGTGTGCAGAATTACATGGAGGGATAGACAGACTAATGAGGAAGTAAGAAGGAGGTGTGGTGTGGAGGTAGATGTGCTGTAAAGTGTGAAAAGGAACAACTTGAGATGGTTCGGCCATATGGAACGTATGGAAAGCGAGAGAATGACTAAGAGGGTGTACGAGAGCGAGGTGGAGGGACAGAGGGGGAGAGGTAGACCGAATATGAGGTGGAAGGATGGAGTGAGGAACTACATGAATGAAGGCGATGCTGGTTGGGGGGAGGGGCGTCGACTGACTGGGGACAGAGGTGCATGGGGGCGGTTCGTTCGTGGCCACCCCTTCGGGGATCACGGCGTCAGGCAATAGATAGATAGATAGATATTATTTGAGTGAGACTTGAATCGAATCTATGAAGCGATCCTGTAACTTAATTTACTCATAATCAAACCTCAATGTTACGTGGTTAAGAAAATACATTTATCTAATTATTATATATATATATATATCTAACTTTTTATGTGACTTTGATATTAATCTTGATAATAATAATATAATACTATTAACGTAAGACAAGAACCAAGAATTATAACTACATTAAATATAAATAAAAGGACATGATATAAGAAAACTATCTATTCATTTCAAAAGGGTAAGAGACAGAAATATTCTTACCTTAATATTTATCTTTCAAGACCTGATATATAATAAATAGTCCTTCTTTAGATATGACTTATTCGGTTCATAACCATAGCCTACTAAGCTTCGGTTAAATAATAATTCTTAATA
Organism: Lithodes maja; assembly: GCA_037953745.1. Taxonomy (NCBI): domain Eukaryota; kingdom Metazoa; phylum Arthropoda; class Malacostraca; order Decapoda; family Lithodidae; genus Lithodes; species Lithodes maja. The sequence continues at coordinate 71,996 of JBAKBP010009510.1, forward strand.
AATACTACATGACTTTGATTAGTTTCAGTATTTTTTCATAATTAAAGAGTATCAATCAATAAAGGATAACAAGTCCTAAGATCCAAAAGGAAAGGAAGCAACAACAGTAAATAATTTTATTAGATTTTACTTTCGGTTTGCCTTCAGCTGACTGATACCTTAATATATATCTCTGTGCTATCTAGTTTCATCAAGTTAACCACTTGAGGATCAAGATACGTAACAGAAGAGTGGCGACCTCGCCAGGATTCGTTTCATACAGTTTCACTCAGTTTCATCCGTTTCACTACTTAAAAATCAAATATTAGTCATGCCTGATATAATTAATGACGAAGATGCTCGGGTTTTCATAGAATCAGAACCCACAGCCCCTGATATTGACCGTCTGTCAAAATCCGAACTGAAAGTGCTTGCCTCACATCTCCAGTTAACTGTCTCAAACATGTCAAAAGTAGAGGTGGCTCAGACCATAAAATCCCACCTGTTCCCTGTAGAAGGCGGGGAGGGTGACTGAGCAGTTGATGGGATCCCGAGTAATCCTAGCCAACTTGATGAACAATTACCACCTGGTTTTACCGTTGATCAATTATTCGAACTAGAACTAGCCAGAATAAAGACCGAACAAGCCAGAATATAGGCCGAACAAGCCAGAGCAGCGACCGAACAATATCAATGTCAATATCGTATGGCTCAACTAAATGTCAATACAAATGCTCCCTTAATTGCTCCCCCTCTGGGATTGACTATGACCAGTGTCATTCCACCTTTCACTGAGGATAATGCGCAGGATTTCTTTGTTTTGTTTGAGGAAGTTGCTGGAGGTATGAGGTGGACAAGAGATCAATGGCTTTTTATGTTACACACCGTTTTAACAGGGCAGGCTCGAGCCACGTATTTGTCAGAAGTAGCAGAGGTTAAGCAGGATTATGACAAACTCAAAGAAGCTATCCTAAAAACCTATCAATTACAGCCTGAGGCTTACAGGCAATCTTTCTGTAAAAAACAGAAGAAAGTAGAAGAAACCCATAAGGTATTTGCCAGGACCATGACTAAAACTTTCAATCATTGGGTCAAGAGTAAGAAAGTCACAAGCTACAACGATCTGAAGGAATTAGTCCTGTTAGAAAATTTCCTATGGAAAATTGATTCTTCTGTAGCCTATCATTTGAGGGGGAAAAAGGTAGATTGTCTTACCGACGCCGCTGACATGGCTGACACATACGTGCTCAACAACAAATGTCGTGGAAAGAAGCCCTACGTTAATTCTAGTTCTAATTCTAAGTATCCCAATCACAAATATGACAGACCCAGTCACAAGCCTGTAACGTCTTCCCCAGCTAGCCAAAATAGAATTGTTCCCCCAACTAAAAATGCGACTCATGGCAATGGTAACAGAGGTGGGGCCCAAAGTAATAGTAATGCTCAAAGAGGGAACGTTCCCGTATCCCCTAAAGTATGTACTTTTTGTGGCAAGAGAGGCCACCTAGCTTATCAGTGCTGGGCCAAGGAGAGAACCGAGAGATCGGGGCAGACAGTTGCCGCCGTATCTCAAACTCCATATGTTCCTTTAATGCAGGACTCCCGACAGAAGGAGTACCTAGCACCAAAAGTTCCTTTAATACAGGACTCCCGACAGAAGGAGTACCTAGCACCAAAATTTCCTTTAATACAGGACTCCCGACAGAAGGAGTACCTAGCAGCTAATGTAAACCATCTATTCAGGGGTGTAGTAGCATGCGTGGTGCAACCCACTAGGGTTAAGCCAATAATAATTTCTCCATCAGTGCAGGACAGTTACCATCCCTTTATTTCATCTGGCAACGTGAGATTAAATGGTTGCATGCATGAGGTAAAAATTCTGAGAGACACAGGTTCTACTAGCACCCTCATGGTGAATCCTTACACTGAGTGCCCACCTGGCGAACCAGTTATAATGAGAGGTGCTGGAGGCCAATTTTATGCATACTTGGTAAAAGGCGAAATTGAATGTGAGTTACTACAGGGTGAGACCACCATAGCTTTGTGTAGGTCCCAAGATATCCCTGTGCCCGGGGTAACAATCCTTTTGGGAAATGATGTAGCAGGTGAGAAGGTCCGACCAGACCCCATTTTGTCACTTTCCCCTGTTAACGAGCCACTAACCGGTGAGCTCGAAAAGGAGATGCCAACAGTTTTTCCCTGTGTGTGCTGTCACACGTTCAATGTCTCAAGTAGCAGTTCCCTCAGACAGAAATGTACCGATTGTAAGAGTTGATGAAAGGGATGATGAGAGTGTGAATGACACTCCAACTGTGCCTGATGATGTGACTGTGGTGGATTTATCTGACATCTTTATGGCTCATCTTGACCCTAACGATGACCATGAAACCCCTCCAAATTGTCCTAGTGGCATGGTCGAGCTACAGAAAGATGATAGAGGTTGCAAGGAGTTAGCTGCCAGGGCCGTGAGTGAAGAGGAATGTGAGAAGGAGGGTGGTGAATGTTTCTACCTCAAAGGAAGAGTATTGTGGCGTAGATGGAGACAGCCACACAGACCAATCGATGACGGGGCCTGGGACGTCCATCAAGTAGTAGTCCCCAAAGCTTGTCGTAGAGATATGTTGGAAATGGCACATTGTATACCATTGGCAGGACACCTAGGTGTGAGAAAAACTCTAGACAGAATCAGACCCCACTTTCACTGGCCAGGAATGCGTGCAGAATTAGTGGAGTTTTGTAGAGTGTGTCACACCTGCCAGATGACAGGAAAACCCAATCAGAATGTACAAAGTACAAAGGAAATCAAGCAACAACAGATCTAGTGACCCTTCTAGGTTGCTTGTCCTCCAAAACACTGAGGACCAAGTGTCCAAGCAGTGGTTTAGAGTGGGTAAGGGAACATTGGAGAGGGAATTACTGCCCTGGAACTAATGTCCGTGGCAGGATTAGGAAGTTAGTAGGGGACAGATGGGTTAGTAACTGAGGGGGGGATAAAATAAAGTTATTCATTTACAAACGCAGTCAGTCGCGGATTTGATGCGAGATATTTGTCTAGGCGGAGTTTAAATGAATCAACGGTGATGCAGTCTATAACGTTTCGGGGAAGCCCATTCCACAAGTTGACAACTCGATTGAAGAAAAAAATTCTTAGATTCGTGTGAGTTAAAAGATTTACCAATAATTTTGCAACCGTTTCCCCGCGTTTAATTAGATTGGTCGATAGTGAAGTACTTACTACAGTTCATATTGTCTCATATTGTCGATGCCTTTGATGATTTTGAACACTTGAATTAAGTCACCTCTTAATCTGCGCTGGGTTAAAGGAAATAGATTTAATTCTCTAAGACGCTCTTCGTATGGTTTGTTCTTTAGGCTAGGTATCATTTTGGTAACTCTACGTTGAACTCGTTCTAGCTTGTTTATATCTTTTTGGTAATAAGGGCACCAGGATTGAACGCAGTATTCCAGAAGAGGGCGGACTAAGGAATTGTAAAGGGTTAGGATAACTTCTTTGGATTTATGCTCAAATGACCTGCCTATAAAGCCAATTATTTTGTTTGCCTTCTTAACAACTTCTGAACATTGTTGACTCGGTTTTAGGTTACTCGATATTGTTACTCCCAGATCGGTTTCTCTGTTTACATTCTTAAGCTGAGTGCCATTCATCGAATAGTTTGCTTTCTCATTTAGGTATCCGATATGTAGTACTTTACATTTATCCGCATTGAAACTCATTTGCCAAATTTGGGCCCAACATGACAATTTATCTAGATTGTGTTGCATATCGTCAACTTGTTCTTTTGAGAGTACGCTATTTGCAATTTTTGTAACGTCAGCAAATTTTGAGATTGTACAGGTGAGACCCTCATCTATGTCGTTGATGTAAATTAGAAAGAGAATTGGTCCTAGTACCGATCCCTGGGGTACCCCGCTACTTACATTGGTCCATTTAGATGCCTTACCGTTTATGACTACTCTTTGCTTTCTGTCGCTGAGCCAATTTTCTATCCATTTCAACACACCGTCTTGTATTCCATGCGCTTTTAGTTTTAGTGGTAAACGTTTGTGGGGAACTTTGTCAAAGGCCTTTTGAAAATCAAGGTATATAATATCTACAGCTTTACTCTCATCGTAGAGGTTGAAGATATCGTGGAAGAAGTCTAAGAGGTTTGTTAAACAGGAACGTTTTTTACGAAAGCCGTGTTGAGTATCTTTAAGTATGTTATTTTCCTCTAAGTGATTTACGAGTCTGTCTCGTATGACCGTTTCTAGCATTTTACATACAACTGAGGTTAAGCTAATTGGACGATAGTTACTGGGTAGGGATTTGCTGCTTTTTTTGAATATCGGTGTTACGTTGGCTAGCTTCCACTGATCGGGCATAGTTCCAGACTGCAAGGATTTATTGAATAGTAATGTCAGTGGTTTGGAGGGCTCATCCTTAGCTTCCTTTAGAACTCTAGGCGAGATTGTATCAGGTCCAGGCATTTTATTTACCTTGAGTTTATCTAAACAATTCAATACTTCTCTCTCTGTAATGGTGATATTGCTTAGAACATCTGAATTATCAATCTGAATCGGCGATGGTGTAGGGATATCACTGAGGTCTTCTGTTGTAAAAACTGATGCAAAGAAGGTATTGAGGGCATTACTCATTTGTACTTCGTCTTTGGTGTATTCTCCATTTTCATCGACTAACGGTCCAACAGTTGTAGTAACTACTTTTTTCTTTCTGATATAACTATAGAATTCTTTCGGGTTTGTTTTACTTTGATTCGCAATATGTAACTCTAAGGTCTTTTTACTTTGCTTAATTGACTTTTTGGCTTTGCGTCGTAGCTCTACAAATTTCAGCCGTTCTTCGTCATTTTGTGAGGATTTTAATCTATCATTAGCAAATTTTTTAGCAAGCAGGCAGTTTGAAATATCTTTATTCCACCATTTGGGCTTATTATTATGGTCTGGACGCCGTATTTTCGATGGTATGCAGTCTTGCACTGCTTTTAGGTAAGTGGCTTCGAATAACTTCCAAGATGTATTTATGTCGTTATTGTGAATTAAAAAGCTCCAGTCAGTTTCTTTAAACATAGCTCTAAGTTTATGGAAGTTTGCTTTCTTGAAATTAGGGACTTTTTCGATGCTACTATTTGGTTCGTTACTAGTAAACTTTAAAGTGAAAGTTATCGTACGATGGTCGCTGTTACTGAATTCATCACCAACATTCAAATTCTCTATTAATTCTTCTTTTGTTGCAAGTACAATGTCAAGAACGTTATTACCACGGGTCGGCTTTCGAACAAATTGATAACGTGAACTCTCTTGCAAGTTCGTATACAAGTCATGCCCGGAGTGTGAAGTAAGAGTATCGCCCCACTTGGTCACAGGTAAATTAAAGTCGCCAAAAATTACGGTATCTTGTGAGTTACTTACATCTGCAATTTGTTCGTAAATTTCTCGGTCAGTTTGCACTGATTGAGCTGGAGGACTGTATATTAATGCAAGTATTATTTTTGTACCTTTATTATTCTTTATTAGCACAAAAGATGCGTCGACGTTCACAATTTGAGGTTTTGACAAGAGGGTAGGGTTAAGACTTTCTTTGATATAAAGTAAAACGCCACCTCCATTTCGATTTATTCGGCTTTTCTCAAACATTACATAACCGGGAAGTGAATACTCTGCTAAAAAGTCTCTATCTTCTGTATTGAGCCAAGATTCTGTTATGCCAATCACATCATAATTTTCTGTAATTCCTCTAAATCTGAACATTTATTGCGTATGCTACGAGCGTTTGCATAGAAACCCTTTAAATTTGTTATTTTAGAACTCACGGAACGCTCTTTAATAATATTTTTGGTTCTTGTCGGATCTACATTTATGTTCATGGCTGTCCTCGGTCCTCGCTGTCTTAGGTCCTTATCGCTGGTGGTCCTCGGTTGCCTCTGTTTTTTTCTTGGTGTTGGATGATTTATGTCACTGCTGCTTCTTCTCGGATGGCGTTTTTTGAACCATGGCTGCGGACTGCTTCGTGTTGGAGACGACCCATGCGTGCTGAACCCACAGGGTTTAGATGAGTGCCATCCTTGCGGAACAGAGTAGGCTGGTTGTAGAAGTTGTCCCAGAGGTTGATGAATTCAACTTCTTCCCTCAGACACAAATATTTTAGTCGGCTATTTGTGCTGAAGGCCTTGTCGTAGAATTTGTCAGGTGCGTCGATCTTGGGGAGAATGCCTGAGATGATGATATTCCTTGACTTGTTTTTGTAGTGCTGGATCATTTTGCGATATTTCTCCATCAACTCTTCGGATCTGGTGCGCATGACGTCATTTGAACCAGCATGGATGACAAAAAGGGTATTTTCATTTGCATCCTTTGTGGTATCTTCGAAGGCTTCCACAATGTCGTCCAGTCCAGCTCCTGGGATGCAAAATCTTTTTCGTTGATTTGGGACTCTGTCGCAGAACTCTTCGACCTGTCCTGGTAGGATGGAATCCCCAACGAGCCTGGTCTCTTCTGGTTCGTCTTCCATCTCTACCAATATCTCAAATCTGTTTGACATTGTGACTGGTAGATGAGACCTTTTCTGCGTTGGCCGTGCACCGTTCCTCACTGGTGTAAATCCGGAAACCTGTGGTGGCGGGACTCTATGTACAGGTCGGGGAGAGGAGTGGTTAGAACGGGGGCGAGGGGTTGGTACTGTTCGTGCTAGCAGGCTTCTTGCACGAGGAGTGGGGGAGAGACTAAGGTGAACAGGGCGGCTGTCCTGGTTTGATGTCGGCTCAGGTGCGTCAGAAGCCTCTGCTGCAGTGTCTACTGCAGGTGTTGGATTGTTGGCAGATGACGTTGGGGCGGTGGTGGATGCTGGAGTTGAAACAATTGGAGTTAGTGATACTCCAACGTTGAGTGTTACAAACTCTTGGAGTGATTCCAGCTTCCTGGTGAGAGCGTTGATCTTGTTGTGGGCTTCATCCAATTTTGCTGTCAAATCTTCTCGTTGCTGGCAGAGTCGGCAGACTTGTGAATCGGCAGGAGCAAACATGGAAGCACCAAACCTACCGGCGCAGTTCGTACAGGCACGAGGCATGGTGACGATCACTTTCTTCAGATCACTTCACTCACTTAAAAACACTTAACTCACTTTAAAAACACTAAACTCACTTTAAAAACACTTCACTCCCTTCAGGTCGCTTCACTTACTTAAATAGGCCTAACCGAAAACAAAAATGTTGAAATACACACAAATAGGTTATCAGCAGTGATAGCCTAACAGAAAATTAAAACAAAACAAAATTAAATTTGAATACGCAGTGATAGCCGAACCGAAAACAATTTTATGTTTATTTAAACAGAAATAGGCCACCAGGGGTTATAGCCTATCCTAACCGAAAACAAAAATTAGGTGCCTGTACATCCTCTGGTGCCCTTGCCCGTCTTCGAGAATCCTTTTACTCGGGTAATAGTGGACATTGTAGGCCCATTGCCTAAGACTTCCCAAGGTAACATTTATTTATTAACGATTATGGACATGGCAACTCGCTACCCAGAGGCTATACCCTTAAGGACTACCTCTGCTCCAACTGTCATCAAGGAACTGCTCAAATTCTTCACCAGAATGGGTTTCCCCCATGAGGTGCAAGGTGATCCAGGAACTAATTTTACCTCTAACATTTTTCAGCAGTCCCTGAAGGAGTTGGGTATCAAGCATGTGAAGTCGAGCACCTACCACCCAGAGAGTCAAGGGGTTCTCGAACGGTATCATCAAACTTTGAAAGCCATGTTACGTAAATATTGTACAGAGACCGGAGTTGAGTGGGATAAGGGGGTACCCTTTCTTTTATTTGCTACTCGTGAGGTTCCAACTGAATCCCTGGGTTTTTCCCCTAATGAGCTAGTTTTCGGTCACCAGGCAAGAGGTCCTTTGCAACTATTGCAGGATAGCCTAGTTGGCCAGGAGGGGAACCAAAACCTCCTCAAGTATGTTTCAGATTTCAAAACCCGGCTGAGATCCTCATGTGAGTTTGCAGGTCAACACTTGACAGTGGCTAAAAGCTCCATGAAGAACTGGTATGACAGAAAAGCCTGTGAGAGGGAGTTTCAGCCCGGTGATGAGGTTTTGGTCCTGCTCCCCCTTTTTGGCCAACCTTTATCTGCCAAGTTCGGGGGCCCATATAAGATCATTCAGAGGGTGAGCATTACCGGATTATCTAGTAACTACCCCAGACAGGAGAAAGCCCACGCAAGTATTCCATATAAATATGTTGAAACCCTACCATAGGTCCCCTGATTCCTCTCCTCCAGATTCTCCCACTGTGGCAGTGAATGTCAGGACCTGTGGACAGCCTGGTGCAGACGAGGTTTTCAGTTCTCTTACTGACCCGCAACAGACTGTTCCAGAGCCTGAAGGTATCCATGCAGACTTTGACTTGTCATGTAGCCTATCCAACTTTATGTATAACTCAGTAGCTTGGGGGGAATTACCATCTAAACTATGTCATCTTCCCTCTGATCAAGCGAACCAACTAATCTCTGTTTTATCTCAGTCTCCCAGTGTGTTCCGTGATACTCCAGGGCTCACTCTTCTTTGGCCGTGCACGACATCGACGTAGGGGATGCAACACCCATTAAAACTATCCCCCTACCGTGTCTCACCACAACGCAGGAGTATACTGCAGGTCGAGCTTGACTTCATGTTGTCAAACGAGCTGAGCACTAGGGCCTTAAGCCAGTGGAGTAGTCCGGTCATACTTGTGCCAAAGCCAGACGGGAGCCATAGGTTATGTATGGCCTATAGGCAAGTTAATGCTGTCACAAAGAACGATACCTACCCACTGCCACGGATCGACGACTGCATTGACCAGATTGGTACAGCCACCTATATCAGCAAGATTGACTTAATGAAGGGATATTGGCAAGTAGCTCTCACCCCTAGAGCGAGGGGAAATATCATGCTTTGTAGTCAATAATCAAGCCTTCTGCTGTAACGTAATGCCCTATGGCTTGAAAAATGCTCCAGCTACATTCCAGCGCCTCATGAATTTGGTGACTGAAGGGGTACCTGGATGCGTTCTCTACATCGATGATATTCTTATCTTTTCACAGTCCCTTAGATTACTGTTCTTAAATCGTGCTGATGCCAATCTGGTGGTAAATCTTAAGAAATGCACCTTTGTAAAGAGTACGGTCCAGTATCTGAGATATACGGTAGGTCAGGGGCAGGTTGCACCTCCTCAAGCAAAGGTAGAGTCTATTCTAGAATTCCCAACTCCTAGCACTAAGAAACATATCCAAAGGTACCTAGGAATGATTGGTTATTATAGGCGTTTCATCTTAAACTTTTCTAGGTAAACAGCTCCCCTGACAGATCTTCTCCATAAGGATGTGAAGTTTGAGTGGTCCTCCGAATGTGAGGGGGCCTTTAATGCTACCAAATATATTTTATCAAATTATCCTGTACTCCGAGCTCCTGACTTTAACAGATCTTTTTCCCTAGCAGTGGATGCGAGCAATACCGGGGTTGGTGCAGTATTGCTACAGGAAGACGACTGTGAAGTATTGCATCCTGTGTGCTATTTTAGTAAAAAATTAAATTCTGCTCAATGTAACTATTCACTCATTGAGAAGGAGCTGTTAGCATTAATTTTATCCCTTCAATACTTGCTGTCTATGTGCAATCTGCCTCTGGTGCCATCACTGTGTATACTGACCATCACCCCTTAACATTTTTGCATAAGTTCCAAAATAAAAACCAACGACTGACCAGGTGGAGTTTGTTGCTGCAGGAATACTCCCTGGATGTTAAACATATTAAGGGGGTCCAGAACGTGCTAGCCGATTGCCTATCACGTATCTATTAAAGATTGTATTTACCAGGTTGGCCTCATACAGCCAGTATGATTAACTTAAATGAGAGGATTTTGGCAATTACTCTCCCTTGTAGCGAGGTAAATATCATGCTTTAGTAGTGTAGTAGTGCGCTTTCATGCCTTCAGCTGTGAGATAATGCCTTGCAGTTCGAATAACGCTCCAGCTACGTTCCGGCTATGTTCTGATGCGGTATCTGGAGACGTTGCCTACTTTGGGTGATATCCTTATTATATCCTCATTATAATCTTGCTGTTGCCAATCTGGTGGTGAATCTAATTATGTATTATGTATATTATGTACTATACTCCTTAAACTCTTTTCTAGGGGGGAGGTCTGAAATACAGAGCCCTGTATATGTTTATTTAAGAGTTAGAGTTAAGAGTTGAAGGAGTGCCGAATTACCCGGGCGGCGAAGCAGACCAGCGAGCGTGGGAACCAGCTCGTCCGCATACTAGCAAACAAGCCTTCACACCTGCGTGCGTCATATGGGTGGGGGGGGTGGGGGGGGGGGGGGAATTTGATGGGTGATTGACGTCATTACACAACCTGGCCCCTCCTTTCGGACCCTGCAAACTACTTCGATGACCCGACGCTATGACGATCATCGATGCCATTGGACCACGCATCTGCTACGCAACTAGAGGAGCTGTGATTGGGGCGCGCACCATCCCCCCGCCCTCCTGATTCGTTCCCTACACCATCATTGCATCCCGAGTAGTGGGCATTCAAATCAGTCACATTTGGAGTTGGGAAGGTGAACAAGCAGCTGGAGGAAGACCGGGGTGAAGTATTATAATGGGATTGTGACTGTCAGTCAGATTATATAAGTGTGTGTTAAGTGTGTTCGGTGTAAACACTTATGTTGGTTAGTGAGATATGTGATTGGGAATTAACGTTAACGCTACTATTATGTACTTAACTATTTTAGTTGACTGACTTGTGGACTAAAGCAACTCTTTAAGTAATTGGGTTATGATAAAAGTAATACTATTGTTTTATATTAATACTTACGAGTTCTTTCATTTTCTTTTAATTAAGCTTACATTGCTGGTAAGAACAAGAACGGTGATACTATTGTCTCATATTAGTAATATCGCCTTAGACTAACAGGGCTGTTTTAATGTTACTTCTAGTGATTTCCTAAGCTGAAGAAAATTCTTTTAGCTTCAAAATATTATTTTTGCTTTTCATATTATTTGAGTGAGACCTGAATCGAATCTATGAAGCGATCCTGTAACTTAATTTACTCATAATCAAACCTCAATGTTACGTGGTTAAGAAAATACATTTATCTAATTATTAAATATATATCTAACTTTTTATGTGACTTTGATATTAATCCTGATAATAATAATATAATACTATTAACGTAAGACAAGAACCAAGAATAATAACTACATTAAATATAAATAAAAGGACATGATATAAGAAAACTATCTATTCATTTCAAAAAGGGTAAGAGACAGAAATATTCTTACCTTAATATTTATCTTTCAAGACTTGATATATAATTAATAGTCCTTCTTTAGATATAACTTATTCGGTTCAT
>JBAKBP010009511.1:0-83383 GCA_037953745.1 Lithodes maja
GTTAACAAGGTTTTCTCTGCCCCAATTGGAAATAGTATTTAGATCAGAATTTAAGAGTTCTATGGCTTCATTACGTTTGTCTAGTGAGCCCAACGTGAACTACTAAGGACCGCCCACTGACAACCATTACGTAATTTCTCTCTCTCCTCTGGGATACACAAAGGCTCCCCTAGCACTGAGGGAGGGAGGAATGCGAGTGAGTTAGGCCCACCTCCCGCCTGGCGCACCCACTGACCCCCAACTGTGGCTGTTTCTCTTCCCATCATTACAAATAAGTTTTACACACAATACTTATAACTAATGATATAAAATAGAACTCGTTGACTCAGATGAAAACAAAATACATATTCATAATACTTATAGTACAACGGCTCACATGAACTAAGTTAGGAAACTCTACATAGACTACAGCCAAAGTTCCTGCCCTGACAATCCTAGCGAGAGTGGGGCATGACTAGGTGTTCTGTACAGCATGCTCACACGTGGACATGCGTCACACCTCCCCAAGATTTTACTTGCTCAACCCTGAGCTAAAATCTGACAAACACAGAACCCCATCAAGCCCCTCACACCCAGCGACCGCATGGCACTAAAACAAAGCTGAGTTTATCACCAAAACACATCTTATTATTAAAAAAAAAAATCACATTTTATAACTCCTCCCAACAATAGCAAAAAGACACAATATCATGCTCCCAGAGCGAGCTTACAGCAGCTCAGCCGTTTGATAGTTCGTGGACTACTCAAACTCTATAGGCTATGACAAACTTATACGATTACCTATATCAAAAGAAAGAGTTTTTATATGATTTTTATATTTTAATATGTTTTTCCCGGCTGCACTATAAGGGCAGCCTATTTTCCTCCACTCAAACCCACACACCTGTGATAGCCTACGACTGATCATCCACCCTTGATAAACAATCCGCGATCACATTGTCACATCCAGCAATATGACGGATGTCCAGGCTATACTCCTGCAACATCAAAGACCACCTGGTCAGTCTCATATTGTGATTGTGAAATTGATTCAGGAATCTCAAAGGGTGATGATCAGTGTAGATAACCACGACTGGGCCATAGCCTGGAACATACACCTCGAAGTGCCTGAGCGACAGCACAATCGCCAGTAATTCCTTTTCTATTGTAGAATAGTTCTTTTGTGCAGCATTGAACTTCTTAGAAAAGAAACTTACTGGGTGTTCCACACCTTCATTGTCTGTCTGTAGCAAGACGGCACCAGCCCCTACACCACTAGCATCTGTTGCCAGCTGAAAAGGCCTGTTAAAGTCTGGGGCCCTGAGTATCGGGTGAGTACATAGCAAATGTTTCACCAAAGTGAAAGCCTTTTCACACTCAGGTGCCCATAAACACTTTTTGTCTTTAGATAACAAATTGGTGAGAGGTGCCAACACCGTTGAGTAACCTTTTATGAAGCGTCTGTAGTAGCCTATCATACCCAAGAATCTCATAATCTGTTTCTTGGTTGTTGGGTGCGGAAATTTATTGATAGCCTGTACCTTGTTCTGAGGAGGGCACACCTGTCCCCTTCCCACTACAAACCCAAGGTACTGCACAGTGGCTTTTACGAAGTCACACTTTGCCAAATTTACTACCAGACCTGCTTCACTAAGTTTCCGGAACAAGGTCTCAAGGTGCTCACAATGGCTCTCAAAGTCGTCATCATAAATGATTACATCGTCCAAATATACGGTGCAATTCGGAATGTCCTTTACAATTTCATTCATCAGGTTCTGAAACGTTGCTGGTGCATTCTTAAGTCCGTAAGGCATAACATTGCACCGGTAGGTACTCCCGTCCACAACAAAACCACATACCTCTTTAGCAGGCTCGGACAAAGGTACTTGCCAGTAACCTTTTACTAAATCTACTTTAGACAAAAAACGAGCATTACCAATTTTGTCAACACTATCATCAACCCGAGGAAGAGGATATGGGTTAGTTGGAGTCAAACCGTTTATCCTACGGAAATCAATACAAAAGCGTACCTTGCCATCTGGCTTAGGCTGCAGTGTTACGGGGGAAGTCCACTTAACTGTGCCTTTCTTTATCAACCCTCTACCGAGCATATACTCCAACTCATCCCTCAGAGCTGGTAGTTTTATGGGGGGCACACGGTACGGGATTGACTTAAAGGGTATATGGTCCCCGACGTCAACATCATGCATAGCCTGAGTAGTGAGGCCTGGGTGTTCAGCAAATACAGTGGGGTATGAACCGAACAACTGACGGATAGCATCAAACTGCGGCTCAGGCAAATGAGCTATAGCCTCGTCAGCCCTTAGGCTCGAGTTCCCCGCCCACTGATCTGCTGAAACATGTTGATCCCAGCTATCCTCCTCTGAAGCTTGACTGCCCCTCTCCTTCTCCACCACGGCCGCAACAAGCCAACACAGGGACAGTGAGAGGCTCAGAGGGGCGCCTCACATACTCTTTAATAAGGTTCACGTGACATAACTGGTTCTTTTTCCTCCTGTCTGGAGTGGCAACAAGGTAATCTAAATCTGAAATTTTGTCTACAATTTTATAAGGTCCAGTGTACTTCGCAGAGAGGGGGTTACCAACCAAAGGCAACAAAATTAATACCTCTTGTCCTACAGTGAACTTCCGGAGCCTCACTTTGCGATCATACCTGTCCTTCATCAAAGCTTGTGATTCTGTCAAATTTCTACCTGCCATCTCCAGACTCTTAAGCATGCGCTCTCGGCTTTCAAGCACATACTTTAATAATGGACAAGGCTGCACAGTCCCCTCCCAAATTTCTTTCAGCATGTTAAGGGGGCCCCTGACACGGTGTCCAAAAATCAGCTCGTTTGGACTAAATCCCAGGCTCTCACCAGGTACCTCCCGAGCAGCAAACAGCACATAAGGCAATCCAAGATCCCAATCCATACCGTTGTCAGCACAATAACACCTGAGCATGCTTTTAAGTGTAGCATGCCACCGCTCAAGCACCCCTTGACTCTCAGGGTGATACGCTGACGATACTACTGCTCGTATCCCATGCTGTTGCATTGTTTGCTTGAACATGTTGGAGGTGAAATTAGATCCCTGATCAGACTGAATCTCCTCCGGGTACCCGTACCTTGAGAAGTACCACAACAAGTTACTGACTACCGTCTTAGCCATTCCATTTTTCATAGGGTATGCATCGGGGTATCTAGTGGCAACATCCATTATGGTTAACAAAAATTTATTTCCAGCCTTAGTGGGAGGGAGTGGACCAACCATGTCAACAATAATTTTACTAAAGGGTGGCCCAATCACAGGAATAGGGTGTAACAGAGCCTTAGGAATAACTTGGTTCGGTTTCCCGACACGTTGACAAATATCACATGAGTTTATCCATGACTGCACATGAGACTTCATCCCCGGCCACCAAAACTATTTCCCCAAAGCCGCCACCGTTTTCTTGGCACCCAAATGTCCTGATAATGGAGAATCACGAGCCAACCTAAGCAAACTTTCCCTGCAGCCCTCTGGCACGACTAGCTGGTCAACTGTACCTGATCCGCCCTCCCAGTTCCTTTTAGGATCTTGATATCGGTGGTATAAAATTCCATTAACGAAAAAAATATCCCCTGCCTTTGCATCCATATCTTCTTCTAACTCCACAGCCCCATTGGTACACTGCAAAACCTCTGGATCCTCTAATTGCAACTTTCGAATGTCTGTGGGAGCCAACATGTCTAACTGCTTGGTCAACAACTCATGCCCTCCCCCAACATCCAACTTAGACATCCGGTTTTCTCGCTGCAGGTAACGTTGCTGTCTCTGAGTCTCTGCCTCCTCCACTACTTTATCAACTGTGTTAGGCACTGGAGTTACAACAGACTCGGTCAAAGGTCCTGCTATTGGGTCTTTTGGGAGAGCCACTGGTTCTAAACTCTTCAAACTTTTCCCAGCCTTCCACTTCTCCTTAATTCCCTTCCTCCGCTGTTCTGTGGCCTGGGAAATAGGCTGTGATACCTTAAATGCTTGGGAACGAGTTACCACACATGCCATCTGTTGGCGTTGACAACTCACTACCCACTCTTGTTCCTCCCTACTCACGTCGGCCAGCCTCTCGGCAACGACTAAGGGTGGAACTTCTAAAGTAGGCACCGCAAAGTCGTTGCTGAGAAGAAGGTCGACGCCCTCCACTGGCAATTTCTCAACGATCCCAACATCTAAGTCCTTAATCACACCATCAACTTCCAGCTCCACACGAACCAACGGGTATGACCTGGTCGCATTAATACCCTGAACAACAACCACCCGTGCCGCATTAATTGGTCGCCCCGTGAAATTCTTCAAAAGTGTCTGTGAAGCTCCCAGTATCACGCAAAACTTCCACCTCATGCTGGCAACCCGCCCAACTTACCCTACCGGTCCCTCTATGGGCGCAAAAGACATCACGGACAGGGGACGAGCCTTCCTGAGTCTTATACATAGCCTGTGACCCTGCCGCTGGCAAACTACCCTGGGTAAATCCAGACGACATTTCAGCCACACCTATGATGCGCACCAAAGACACGGCTGCAGTTGGCGGCTTACTAGGACAAGATTTTGCATAATGCCCCTTCTTTCTACAATGAAAACATTCCACTTCCCCTATCGGTCTCTTCCGATAAGGGGCGGAGTTCTGACCCTTCTGTAATGGGACGGCTGTAGTCTTTGGTTCAGTCCTGGTATCTTGGCTTTTAAACTGAGGTTTATATCTATAGTGATTGTCCTGAGCTCGAGGGTTTGGAGTATCGCGCCCCTTGGGAACTGCATCAACACGCTTTACAGATTCACATCCCCTGATTAGCGACAACCTGAGGTCAGCCATCTCAGCTGCCTCTTGAAGAGTTCTTGGGTTCTTTTCTTTAATATTTAAAGTCATTTCTGCACCAGTACACTTATAAAACTGCTCGAGCAGAAACAGCTCAGTCAACTGTTCTGCCGTCTCAGCTTTCTCAGAACGTGTCCAGTTTTTAAGTGCATCTTTTAAGTCCCGGGCATGTTCAAGAAAGGTCGCCTCCCTAGTCTTTGTAACACCCTGAAACTTCAATCGATATGTTTCCGGATGCCCGGTATGCCCGTAGGACAGCTCTCTTCAATTCTGGGTAGTCAATGCAAGACTCTAAAGGCAGTGCATCATAAGCCTTCAGACCCTTACCCGTAAGTCTTGAGGAGACTAGAGCTGCCCACTTCTCTTCAGGCCAATTATGCTCCCTACACTTCTTCTCAAAACGATTAAAAAATTCTGTGACTTCAGTTTCACTAAATACCGGCACCAATTTGACTAAGTGGGCCAAGGACTGTTCTCTTACTTGGCCCTCACGGCCCATCCAAGTCCCTGTCGACTCTGCACGAGTCTTATCTAAATCTAATTTAGCACAATATTTCTCCGAGTCGTACCTAAGCTCAGCCTCATGCCTCCTGGTCTCATCCTCCTGCCTCCTAACCTCAATCTCATGCCTCCTAGTCTCATTCTCCTGCTTCCTAGCCTCAATCTTAGCAAGCTCAAGTCTAAATACCATATCTGGAGACAGGCAGGAAGAGGGAGCTGCCACTACTGAAGGAGGGGGGGAAAAAACTGGGGAACCACCACGTGCACCACCCGAGGGCACTCCAATCTGCCAATTCTCATCCCTCTGTGGGAGAGTGCTAACCTCCGGCAACTGAGTGGACGGCACTGTGGGAGTCGAGTGAGAGGGGATCTGGGGAGGAACCCCCCCCCAAACGCCCTCTCCTCCGAAACCCCATGTCGCCCACGCAACACCCAGGAAATCAGCTCCCCCTTGGACATCCCTGCTACATTGGAAATGCCCAAAACCTTGGCTATCAGGTGCAAGCCACAAACATCCACCCCAGTCAGCCTCTCCTCCGTTACGTGGTACCGCTTACTCACAAAAACTCTAGCATCCTCCTCACTGGTTACTAACGGCACACCTTCAAATGACATCTCTCGCTCATCGTCAGTGCTAATGCACGACATACTGAAGTCCACAAAAAAATTCTCGAGACAAAAGTGTTAAACTTCCTATGCAAGCACTAATTACTAAATTACCTGGAGTCTCTTAAATGCTTTACTAATTGCCATACAAAAAATTATTCTTCAATATGCACGCTAAAATACAAACAAACAAATGTTGTACAACTCTGCAAAATTTGATACTGTTCACAAAATTCTAAGCAAGGTCGCCATTTGTTACGAACTGGCACTCGGGTACACAAGGGCTCTCAATCAGGACTCGAATACGGCTCGCTGCCACAACGGAAACACACGATCCCAACCCCTGAGTACTGCCAGCCGAACAAAAAACACCAATACCCTCCAGAGTTCAATCTGCTATAACGGGGTATACAAGAACTCGGTACTAGTGTTCAACAACAGACTAATAAAGAGACAGGAATTATCTAGTCTGGTCAACAATCAAACAATGAAGTAAGAAACAACAACACCAAAGAATAGTGTTGGCCGAAGCCGAAGTAATCCACCCTTGACTATGAACTTAAGAAGTCCTCCACCCTCTACTTCGGATCGGCACTATTACGTTACGTTAATTAATAGTCCTTAAGCATCGAGCAAGGAATCTTCTGAAAAAAGTTAGATGCTTCTCGGATGCTTGTAAGAAGTACGTATCGGATTTTGAACAGTAATTCAATAAGCAAAAACACTGGCAATTAAATACTATTAAAGGCTTAAATTGGCATAAGAATAATTAAAAGAATATGCAATAGTAAATGGCAAACATTAAAAGGAAGTACTCCGCAAATGCAACGGCAATAGCCTACTCGGATTGTGCTCGTGGGCCACTAATCACTAAAATAGCCAAGCTTGCAACACATGAAATCAATAGTGCATAAACAATATCATACATAAGGAAAGCTTCAATACTATTCTGTATCTACTAATCGAGTAAAGTCTAGCTGGGGTACTGTGGGCAAAAGGTAGCAGTGACTGAGCAAAAACGGCTTGTAGCCTAGCGAAGTCCTCACGACTGTTTAAAGTATTACGTTAAAACTAACAAGTGCACTTTGAGAAATCCAGATCCCTTGTATCTGGTTTTCTCCCGGCTCCTTGACAAAGTAAAAACAAACTGTTAATAAAATACAGGGTGGTTAGGCTCTTGCCCTCACGCACTGTAAATTATTAACTCAACACAGTCAGCCGCGAAGACAACCTAGGCTTCACTGAACCGAAACGAGTATGCAGGTTTATCGCTTAACCACTGCATCAAACAACAACTCGTAACACAGAAAAGCCTTACCCCAGTCTAGCATTACCTAGACCAGCAGAAAACAGGAATAATAATAATAACACACAGGGAAATGCATATACAAATGCAACAAACATAAATCAATCCTATTCTAAGTCAACCCTTCCAAAATAGGCTATCTAATAGGCAAGTATCTCGTGAGAACTCAAGCGATAATACGTTGGCTGACTAGCTCTGCACCAACGGGACCATGGAAGTTAAACAGGGCAGGGAAAAGAGGAGATAAGAATGAAAGGTAGTAGAGAAAGTTCCCATCAGTCAGAATATAATATATAGTTAGCAAGGGAAATGAGAAGTCGCTCTGCCTAATGAGTTCTGATGAAAAAATGGCTAGACTTCCCTTTTATACCCGGCCCTCTAGTGAGCCCAACGTGAACTACTAAGGACCGCCCACTGACAACCATTACGTAATTTCTCTCTCTCCTCTGGGATACACAAAGGCTCCCCTAGCACTGAGGGAGGAAGGAATGCGAGTGAGTTAGGCCCACCTCCCGCCTGGCGCACCCACTGACCCCCAACTGTGGCTGTTTCTCTTCCCATCATTACAAATAAGTTTTACACACAATACTTATAACTAATGATATAAAATAGAACTCGTTGACTCAGATGAAAACAAAATACATATTCATAATACTTATAGTACAACGGCTCACATGAACTAAGTTAGGAAACTCTACATAGACTACAGCCAAAGTTCCTGCCCTGATGATCCTAGCGAGAGTGGGGCATGACTAGGCGTTCTGTACAGCATGCTCACACGTGGACATGCGTCACATAGGAAAGAATGGTAGAGATTGGGAGTTGAATCAGTTGCTGTTCGCTGATGACACAGCATTGGTGGCGGATTCTGATGAGAAACTGCAGCGGGTAGTCAAAGAGTTTGGTGTGGTTTGTGGAAGGAGGAAACTGAAGGTGAACGTCAATAAAAGTAAAGTAATGGTGTGTAATAGGGGAGAGCATAGGGTGAATCTAGATGTGAGGCTGGATGGGGAAATATTGGAACAAAACAATAAGCAGGAGTGGAGGTATGGAAGTGGAGGTAAAACAGAGTGTGTGAAGGAAGGAAGGTTTTCGGAGCAATGGGAAGTATGTGGAAGACGAGAAATCTCGGAGTGAAAGTAAAAAGTGCACTGTATCAAGGAATTGTTGTGCCAACAGTGATGTATGGGGCTGAGACATGGGCTCTGAAGAAAAAGGAGAAAAGAGGGCTGGATGTGATGGAGATGAGCTGCTTGAGGAGTATGTGTCGAGTTACTCGTAGAGACAGATTGAGGAATGAAGAGATACGTAGGAGAGTGGGGCAGCAGGAACATTTGTCAGCCAGAGTGGACAGAAGAGTGCTGAGCTGGTATGGTCATGTTGAACGAATGGGAGATGAAAGGCTTACAAAGAGAATATGTGAGTCAGGTACAAGGGGAGATAGAAGGACAGGAAGACCCCCATTGAGACAGAGAGACTGTGTAAGAAAGGCTTTGGATGATAGAAGAATGACTATAGATCAGGCAGGGGAAGTGGTGGTGGACAGGAGTGAATGGAGAATGCTTGTGAATAGTTGAGTGAACACGTGGTCATTTGGAGTAAGGGGTCGGGCGCAAGTTGGACTAGATAATAGTCCATCAGGCGCCTGGCCCGGGGAGACGATTAATTTGAAGGGTGTGCCTGGAAGTGGGGTGGGAGGGCTTGTGGCTTTGGCTCCGCTGCATGTTTGCCTGCCGAGATCGGAACCTCTCCGGGTGGTCAGGGGCCGGGGGAGTGCTGGAGCGACCTTGGTAACCCTGGTCTCTGGGTCTTCTCCTGGGTGACCTGGATGTGTGAGAGTTTGTGTTTTTTATCTGTGTTTATTTTTTGTTTTATGTTGTTTTTGTTTTTTCCCTGTTCTTGCTCTGTCTTGAGTCGGCTACCCCCAAAATGGGGATTGGGCCTGAGCATATAGATAGATAGATAGATCGCTTGTCGATTATTTTCAGCTACTAAATCTCTTGGGATGGGTTCTGAATAATGTGGATACCATTATACTGTCGGAAATGATGGAAGGTATGAAGAGAGTAATATTATACTTTTCTAATGGTATAGTTGCATTCATAATCCCATCTACCACATGTGAAGAAAGGTCAACCACTATCAATGTATCCTATGATATTTACCACTTCAGCACGATGTCGTAATTTTCATCTTATTCTGGTTACCATTAGACGATTTACTTTAGCTTACAATTTACCTGTAGGCCTCAAAGGGGTATATACGATCTCCATTAACGCTCTGAATATCATAGGTCCTTCTTAAACTGCAGGTATGTTACTATTATGCCCAACTCTATCCTTGTATTCACGTCATTCTACAACATACTTCTGCATGTTTACCTTTTCCTTGTTATTCTTTATTGCCTTATAACTCATAACTTACGTCATTCTGTCCTTCCTTCCTGTGCCTATCCATCATTCTTCCAGTTTCCTTCTTCCCGTAATTACTCCGTCCCATACGGCGAGTGGGAGGCACCCATCTTTCAACACAATCCCACTCCTAGTCTGTCCCACTCTCCAACTCAAGAATTAACCAAGTTTCTCGTTCTACTCAACAAGTGAACGCTAGAACTCTCTCCCTCAATAAATTTTCCCTTCATCCTATGATTTACACTGCTTTAACCCTTCCTCCCCGGGCTGTCTTAGCTAATGACGGTCGCCCCTACCCGGGCGATATGGCCGAAAAACGTCTAGGCCTAGGCTACCGTATTTATGTTTATTTTCACTGCTAGAACTTTCCCACTCATCTATAATCGTAGTGCGGTTTTCAATCTGTATTTTGGCATTGAGTAGAGCTCTGTAAGTCAACTGGTTCAGTTGTGATGACGATTTCAATGAAGCCAATATTGCAGAGATGTTGCCAATATGGGGGCTTTTTAGACACTAATTTCGTCATGACGTCAGAACAATAACATTGAGGAGTCTTCTCCTTCTTGTTTTCGGAGGTGCGGTGACGAACGCTTGGGTTTGTTGACATACGTCGTACGCACGGCGTTCGGACCAAGCTTAATTAGGCTATTAAGCTCATGCCTTAGATAAGGCATACCGGGTAGCGGCCCTTCTTTCGTGCTGTCCTTACCTAAGGCAGCCCGGGTAGGAAGGGTTAAACTTTGTGTGTCCCGGCATTTTGACTCTAACGTACCCTGAATTTCCCTCTTTGGGGTAGACACTTGTTACAGGCAGCTTTGCCTTTTGTCTCCTACACTATGCATGGAATACAAAAATATATACGTCCTATTTCTGTCCATCCTTCCAGAACCATACTAATAGGACGTCCTTCTTCATTGTTTATGCTAGCACGATTGCATGGAGCTTTGGAAGGACCTAAAACAATCTAAATAGTAAAATGTATCAAAAGTAAACGTATGACTTCCACAGCTACTTTATAAGTTCAATATTATTGTCTAATATAAATAATAATAACAGGAAATAATACGTTTTGATATACTGAAGGGGTTAACTGTATGATTCCTTTGTTTCCATTCGTTGTTTTCTGAAGTGACACACGCACACACTCTCTCTCCTTCTTGAGTCCCACTTCCCCCCCCCCCCCCCCCCCCCCGCGCACATATAGCCTCCATATTAACTCACAACTTCAACGAGATATTAACGCGTAGCTAAGGTAACCATGGCAATTAAGTTTTCGTACTCTTTAAACAATTTGTTCAGTTTATATTAACTGACTTTATAATTTTATATATTATATATACCAACTACTTCCCTTCGGGCATAGGCTAAGAGCCTGTACATTCATCCGATATACATTGAACGGTGAAGCCTGTGAGGTTTCGTTCCAGTCTAGGGAATGAGACATGTGAAGCACTTTCAGCTGCAACCAGCCCTTGCCATCTCGCCATTGCAGGATGCATGGGGTTTCATTGCTCACTCATGGTTCGAAGCAGCCCTATCTCTGAAGCTGTTTCACCCCAGTGCTTCACTGTCTCACCTAGACTCGGACCCTATTGAGCCACCTATTGAGCAATTAACTCACTAGGCATTGCCCCCGTGTAGCCTATTTTGAATATGGGAATATTTATATACTGCTATTTAATCAGGGAATAATGAGGGTATTTTGTTGGCATTTCGGTGGGCTTTGTGGTAATGCACTGATACTAGATACAGCACAAATTCCATCCCAATAATGTCTTCCCATTTATACATCGGAAATTGAACCCGGGACCATTGGATTACCAGTCCAGTGGCAAGACCACTCCCCCCCCCCCCCCCCGACATGCTTCATTTAAGTCGATAGTATGTGGTCCTCTTCAGAGAACTTCAGAGAAAATCCAAATTGTCGTGATAAATATATTGTACTATCGGGTGGGTACATTTCCTCCACTCTGGTATTCACGGGACTATGAATTTCCCTTATTTTATGGTGGTTGTTTTCGCAATCCAACAAATTCTACGTTTCTACATAACTACCATCACACATTTTAAGCTAAAATACATTGTAGAAGGGCTTTTGGAGAAATTCTTGCTTATGTATTCAACTATTATTTACAGCATGATTATTTTATTATGTTTTAACATTGTTCTTAACACCAATAACCCTCCCCCCCCCCCACCCCTCACATGAAATTAATTCGAGCCAGTGATTTTCCCAGTTTTCGAACCCAGGATACCATACACAGAACCCAGGATACCATACACAGAACCCAGGATACCATACACAGAACCCAGGATACCATACACAGAACCCAGGATACCATACACAGAACCCAGGATACCATACACAGAACCCAGGATACCATACACAGAACCCAGGATACCATACACAGAACCCAGGATACCATACACAGAACCCAGGATACCATACACAGAACCCAGGATACCATACACAGAACCCAGGATACCATACACAGAACCCAGGATACCATACACAGAACCCAGGATACCATACACAGAACCCAGGATACCATACACAGAACCCAGGATACCATACACAGAACCCAGGATACCATACACAGAACCCAGGATACCATACACAGAACCCAGGATACCATACACAGAACCCAGGATACCATACACAGAACCCAGGATACCATACACAGAACCCAGGATACCATACACAGAACCCAGGATACCATACACAGAACCCAGGATACCATACACAGAACCCAGGATACCATACACAGAACTTACACGCTCTAACCAATACACCATCCAGAGAGTTCTTATCATTAGCACTACAACCAGATGGTGTACAGTGATTGTACTGTACCATCCCTTAGGAAGGTGCCTGTACAACACCGCTTCCATAATGTTTACCCTCACAGAACTTCCATCATAATAATTAATGATCACACACACACACACACACACACACACACACACACACACACACACCTTGCTGATAACCGACTATCAGTGTCATGTGTAACTATTTAAACAAAATTAGGAATTAAGTAAAGCAAAATGAAGGCATAGGATAATAGAGTCGATTACGTTGTAAGAAAACCAATACCCGGTAATATTCCAAGTTTTTTTCGGATATCGAAATTATTTTGTTGTTCAATGTGCCTCGTCCCCCGCCTGTCCAGTATTTTAAAACTATCTGTTATTATCTCTCTCTCTCTCTCTCTCTCTCTCTCTCTCTCTCTCTCTCTCTCTCTCTCTCTCTCTCTCTCTCTCTCTCTCTCTCATCACCACCGCCATCACTCATAAAGACCCAACATCTGACGCGCCAACTGATATCCATTCTCCCTTCCCTGGAACAAAAGAAAATAAACACAAACGTTGTGCCGCCTCCCAACAAACGTTAGAGCAAAGAGGAAACAATATCCCGCTCCCTGATGTTACATAAGGGTGTTGGTGATGAGCTGATGGAGGCTCGTTTGTCAGGTTATACGAGAACAGTTTAGCCCTTTCTGTACCAGCGACGTATAGCATATTTGTTTCTAAATATATTTATACGATTGTATGCAAATTAGGAAGGATCTGGGGGATTTAAAAGAGTTAATTGAGATAGTTCGAAGCCTTATAATTGCAAGAGATCCTGCCTAAAATATAACAATCGATTAGTAGTAGCCACAATAACGTAAAACAGGCGTCGCCGATACAGAAGGGGTTTGGTACGGTAGCTACGGAAGGATTTCAGTACATATATTTGTATCTCCATATTGAATATATGGAGAGGTTTGGATTGTTGTTTTCCCGTATTTGTGTATGTGTAACAAGGAGACAAAACGCAGGTTGCCTGTAACAGGTGTCTTCCCTAAAGCAAAAAGAGTGACAGAGCCAATTTCAAGGGAGTTGGGGTAAAAATGCCTGAACATACAAAGTTTAATGCAGGTTATTCAGTCATAGTATGAAGGACATATTTATGTAAAGAAAAGAGGTCCTAACTGAATGTCATTCTCTTATCTATAACAATTGTTGTTCTGTTGTTTTTTTGGATTGTGAAACAAAGATGTCTCAGACAGGCATAAGGGTGTTGATAATAATTCCAGGTCACTTATGTTATGGTGTGATCTGGTGATCTCAGATCGAACTTAACCCGTTGAACCCCATCCCAAAAAGAAACCTAATGTAACACCCAGGCTCAGGCATTATTAATATTTGTTCTTTCTCTTTTAATATTAAGCAAAATGGGGTGGCCCAAGATGGTTTCTGTGGGCTTGCAACTTTGCCCCACATCCTAAAGCTACCAAGTGTACAAATTTGAGAGCCTCACAAGCCTTTAGGGGGCCTAATATTATTTCAATGATGCAAAAATAGCCGACGTTCAATGGACGTTGCTGGGGTTGTGCGTTACATAAATAGGCGTTGGCCAATGGACGTCGCTGGGGCTGGATGGGTTAATATGGCCAATTCAAGCTGATGATATTCTGGAATTGTTTGATTATTATATTCTGGGTCTGCCCTATGATCTGGGTTTACTTGATGATCTTCTTGGTCAACCTGATGATCTTCTGGGTCTACCTGATGTTTTTTTTTTGTCTACCTGGTGATTTTCCGGGTCTACATACATCAACATCCAGTAAAATTACTAATAACAAAATGATGCTAATAATATCCGACACGACATCAAGCCAGGCAATGCAACCAACAAGAAGAAGAGATCCCAAAACATGGAAATAAACCAAGAAACCATGGATTAACAAAAAAAAACTTTAGAGAGGCTTCGCAACCAACCACTAACCTAACAATCCTGACATGTTCATTCTGTATGAAAATCCCCCATTGTTTAATCCTTAGAATAAGGTGTGTGACGCACCCAGTGCGTAGCAACGTAACCTGATTGTACTCCTTGGTACTCCACTGTACCGTCACGGTGCGTGTACCGTGCTGGCTGCTTATATTGAGTGTGACAACGTATAACTATGTTCTTTGTATCTCTGCAAAGGTCTCGTCATTTGCTAACCAGTGGTGGGTTTTGTTTTAAGCCATGTCGAGACCTTCCATTTAATATGTAGTATCAATAGAGAAGTTGATAGATAAGACAGTGGGAATTCAGAGAGAGAGAGTGAGTTAGACTTCAGAGCGAGAGGGTAGCGGTGCGCCACGCTGCCGGGGGGGTGGTTGCCAGACGTATGGACCGGTTGGCAGCCCTGCGCTTATAGCTAGGTGCGACAGGGTTGGTAGTACATTGCCGCCTGCCTATGCTGCCTGGGCTGCCCATGTTGTCGTACAGCACATTGCCTGAAGGCTCGCTGTGTGCTCTATGACCAGGTTGCCTAGAACCTTTGAGATTCTAACATCCCTTGCCCTCTCTCCCAATTTCTCACGGTTGCACTCTTTCTCTCTGACGACATTACTCTCATTTCATTCTTCTCTCTATTTAAATGCATACCCTTCCCTTGAGGTCCTAAAGGAGTTTCAGCACTCACCTCTCGTATTACTCTTAGGGCAAGCATATATTTACATGTATTAGATTTAAGGGGTTAATGTGAACAGCGATCTTCTTGATGAGGATAGTTGGTGAACGTTCTACATGTTCACGAGTTATATGCCCAGCTCATCATCCAATTTGTGACTAGACTAGTGCCATGTGTAAGAGCCCGACCATGCCCAGGAGTTGTCTGTAGAGGGGCGAGGACTTAGCCTTGATTTGCATACCGAGCCAGGAGCGAGTGCAGTACCAGAGACTACAGCTCGCTCGTAGTGCCGGTATAGTAGAGTAACATAATTTATCTGTCCTTGTGTTCTCTACAGTCTTTTCCTGGGTTCTCGCTTTCGGTGCTGGGACTCGTTGTTCCTGTGACTTGGCCTGCTAGCTAGAACACATGGGGATGATGAGTGGGTTATATCTTTGTTTTACTATGCATTGCAGCTCTCTTTAAGTTTATGTATATAACACTTTACAATACACATTACTCACACACAAGACAACACTATTAATACTTTCATGTATCAATTAACTGCACTGTCGTTTTGCTGCTGTGTCCGGAGTTCCGTTGCGTAGGGCGCATACGGACTCAGAGGGGAGACAGAGTGAGAGAAGCGAAGTAGCCTATGCGGTAGTAGGCTACCGGCGCAGTACTGTTGCCTGCAACCTTTTAGTTATTCCAAGTATAGATTCATTCTTATAATAAGTGACTACTATTTATGTTCCTTCCATGTGTATTATTAGGTATCTACTGGATCATGAACATCTTGTATGCTACATGCTAGTGCATGTTAGTAGGGGACAGTTATTCTAGTGCACGCGCTTTCAAGTAGGCGTGTACATTTGTCATTTAGCATTTCACTGTCATACCTTTAGCCTGCTTCTATTCTACATTATTAGAGGCTTAATATTAACGTAGTTTCTTGAGTATTGCATTTCTTTAGTCATAACGTAACCTATAAATGTCTGAGGGAGTTTAGCCTCATAGCCTACCCCTGTTGTACACTTTCGCCGAGTTAAGGTACCTCGTTACCATAGACGATAACTCTGTAGGGCGTTGGTGCTTTTGTTGTCTGGAGCATATAGTATTTGGGACTGGAATCGAGCGTGTCGTTGTCACATAAGCCATTTCTGTCCTACGATCAAGAATCCCGAATATGTATTGCCGATCCAGCCGTAACAAAATGGCGACCTTGCACAAGATTCAGTAGTATCCTATCACATGTTTTTTGGAGAACTATTCTATGCTACCTAGTAGAGCTGGCTAGAATTTTCTTGCATATTGGAGGAATTTTTATTGTGTCATTATTGTATTGGTGGACTTGCAGATTGTTTCGTTAGGGGTGTCTAGAGTAGAGTCATTCAAGCATCTTTAACATTTTGTGAGTCGAGACTGCAATTAGTAATAAGCACTTCTTTTTTTTTATGAACAGCAATTGTATAACCAGCACTATGTCTAATGACTCATCATTTACGGGGGAGGATAACACGGTACAGCCTAGTAACCAGCAAGTACAACAGATGTTTAGGGAGGGGAGTGTTATAAGTGGAGAGAGGGATGCCCGGGCATTTTTGCAGACACCTTTGACCGAACAGCGCCTGCAGGCTATTGATTGTTACGGTCTTCGCTGTTTAGCCACGGTTTTGGGGCGGGACTGTCCTGACAGTTGGCCCAAGAAGAATTTGGTGGCATGTTTGTTGGGTGATGGCGATGGGGCGGTGGGTGGAGTGGGGTCTTGGGGGGTTCCCTCCAAGCCTCCATTCCACTCTACCCCTGAGCTGGGCCCTCAGCCAGCGAGTCTTAGCACGATGCAGCAGGAGGGTTCTCAAGGGCAAGCTGGCTTACCCGTAAACACGTCTCGGTGTGGATCCCCCATTTTGTGCTCTCCCCCCCCAGGCCTGTCTCCTGAGATGTTATTTCAGCTAGAACTAGCTAAGTTTAAGCTGCAGGAGACTCAGATACAACAGGCTAGTATAGAACACATAGAGGTTGCTAGAATCCAAGCCAATCAGGATGCAACCAGGTACCAGGCTGAAATGGATGTCGAGAAGTCTAGAGTAGAGACCACGGGGCGTCATCTCGGTGGTGGGCACCGGGTTACAGACTCACTTTCGCATTTAATTAAGTTAGTACCCGCATTTGATGAGACAGCAGTGACTGAGTTTTTTGCTCGTTTCGAAAAGAAGTGTCGTGAGTATGACTGGCCGGAGGTTAAATGGGCAGCATTAGTTTCATCACGTCTAGTGGGTAAGGGGTTGAAAGCCTACGATGCACTGTCACTGGACGAGAGTGTAGTGTATGGACTGGTGAAGGAGGCTGTGCTCCGGGCCTACGAACTGCAACCCGAAACTTATAGATTGAAGTTCCGTGGCGTGAATAAGAAGAGCGACGTCAGTTTTATGGAGCACGCACGGGACTTAACAGATGCAGGTAATAACTGGTTTCGGTCCGAGCACGCAGAGTCGGCTGAGGAAATTAAGCAACTTTTCTATCTGGAACAGTTTTACAAATGTACTGGAACCGATCTAACGCTGAACATTAAGGAAAAATGTCCCAAGACAGTAGAGGAGGCTGCCAAGATGGCAGACCTCAGATTATCATTGATTCGTGGTTGCGGTGCCGCTCAGAGGGCTGAGTCAGGGCAGAAGGGGCGCTATACCCCACCCACCAGAGTTTTCGATAATAACAAATCCTATGACACACATAACCACACTAAATGCATTGCACCTAATAACACCTACAAACACAAGCCTCTCCCGTTTACTAAAGGTCAGGCCCCTTCTTCGCCCGCACAAGGGAAGAAGCCCATTGGGGATGTGAAATGTTACAAATGTCAGAAGCTAGGCCATTATTCACGTGAGTGCCCTAGTAACACTCCCGCTAAGCCGGTGTCATTGGTTCACAGTATCGGTGTGTCTCTGAAGGCTGCAGCAACTGTCCGGGGTAGGTTGTCAGCAGCTGAGGCACACGCGGTAAAGAAGCGTACGGAAGGCTCGACACCTGTCCGGGACACTTTCTGTAGCCATCGGGGGCACGGGTTTGTGAGCTGGGGGAGTGAACTACGGAGGGTTGACTTGCTGAGGGATACGGGGGCTTCGCAAACTTTGTTGAGGAACTTCACAGGGAAACCGATAAATGCGGCCAGAGTTGTTGTGGTGCAGGGTATAAATGCTACGAGGTCATACCCACTTGTGAGGTTGGAGTTGAGAGTGGGAGAGGTGTGCAGGGAGCTGGATGTAGGGATCGTTGAGTGTTTGCCAGTTGAGGGCGTCGACCTTCTTCTCGGCAACGACTTTGCGGTGCCCACTTCCGGGATTCCACCCTTAGTCGTTGCCGAGAGGGCGGCCGACGTGGATGGTGAGAATCGGGAATGGGTTGGGAGGTGCCAACAGGATGAGATGGCCTGTGTGGTAACCCGATCTCGCTCTGCGGCTCCTGCACAGCCTAGCACTCAACCTCGGGGACAGTGGAGGAAGGATCAGGAGAAGGTTGCTAAGGGCAGGAAAAGGGACATTGATTCTGCTGCACTTCTCGGTGATTCGGTACTTGGACCTATAATAAACACGGGAGTTGACTCTGGCCCAGATATGGTGTGTAACAAGGCAGAGTTGGGTAAGACTTCGCGTGAGGCAAGAGCTGTAGCGAGAGCCACTAAGGCAGTAGAGCCTACTAGCCGGGGTAATGTCTTATTACAAAACCATCTTGATGCATTGACGCCCAGGGACATTAGTGAGCAGCAGCTGCAAGACGCTAGCCTAGCTCGTTATAGCAATGGTGCCATAGAGTTGGAGGAAGATGGGGATGCGAAGCCGGGAGATTTCTTTAGGCTCAACAGGATATTGTACCGCAGATTTCTAGACCCCAAATCGAAGTGGGAGGGCGGTGCGAGGGTAGTAGACCAGGTGGTTGTTCCAAATAAGTATAGAGAGTCCTTATTGTGTCTGGCGCATGATGTGCCGGTGGCGGGTCATTTGGGGGTAACAAAAACATTGGCGGCATTGGGCAGGTTTTTCTGGTGGCCTGGGGTCAAGGCTGATGTCTGTGCATGGGTGGCTGGGTGTGCGACCTGCCAGACAACGGGGAAGCCTAACCAGACAATCCCGAAGGCACCTTTGTTTCCCATACCTGTCACCGGGCCTCCGTTCAGCAAAGTTGTAGTAGATTTGGTTGGCCCTTTCCCGCCTACTAGTAGTGGCAATAAATTCCTGTTGACAATCATGGATGTGGCTACGAGATACCCGGACGCATACCCCATGAGAAACGGCTCGGCAAAGGCAGTTGTTAAAAACTTATTATTGTTCTGTTCCCGTTATGGATTTCCACGTGAGGTGCAGTCAGACCAGGGGAGCAATTTTACATCCAAATTGTTCAAGCAAACCCTTCAGTTGCACGGTATATGTTCTGTAGTGTCGTCAGCCTACCATCCCGAGAGTCAGGGAGTCTTGGAGCGGTGGCACTCGACCCTGAAGAGTATGCTACGCTGTTACTGTGCAGAACATGACACTGATTGGGATTTGGGTCTGCCGTATGTTCTGTTCGCTGCACGTGAAGTCCCAGGAGAGAGCCTGGGGTTCAGTCCAAATCAACTAGTCTTTGGCCATAATGTGAGAGGACCTTTAAGTATGGTGAAAGAGATCTGGGAGGGCGAAGAGAAGCCGGGGTCTGTACTTAAATATATCCTTGAGAGCCGGGAGAGACTTATAGGTTGCATGGCAGCGGCAGGTAATAACTTGGTTAATGCACAGGCGGTCATGAAGCACCAGTATGACGCCAAGGTGAAGCTTCGGGAGTTTTCGGTGGGTCAGGAGGTAATGTTGCTTTTACCTTTGCCTGGACACCCCCTTTCTGCCAAGTTTATTGGGCCGTATGTGGTGGCTAAGAAACTGTCCGACCTTGATTATCTCGTTGCAACACCTGACCGTAGAAAAAAACATCAGTTATGTCATGTTAACCTCATGAAAGAGTATGTGAGACGCCCCTCAGAGCCTCTCACTGTCCCTGTGCTGGCCTGCAGCGGCCAGGGTGGAGAAGGAGGTGGGGACAGTCATGCTGCTGAGGAGGATAGCTGGGACTGTGTCATTTCCGCGGAACAGTGGGCGGGGAATACTGAACAAGAGGCTAGGCAAGCTGTAAGTCACCTGCCTGAGCACCAGGGTGCTGCTGTCCTAGGCCTGTTCAGGTCATACCCCTCTGTTTTCGCCGAACACCCAGGTCTCACTACTCAGGTAACGCACGACGTGGACGTCGGTGATAATGTGCCCTTCAAGTCAGTGCCCTACCGTGTGCCCCCGGTAAAGTTGCCAGCTTTACGGGAGGAGTTAAAGTACATGGTTGAGAGAGGGATGATCACTGAAGGTTATGTGAAGTGGACATCACCCGTCACGTTGCAGCCAAAACCTGACGGCAAGGTGCGGTTCTGCATAGATTTTCGTAGGCTAAATGGCTTGACCACTACCAACCCTTACCCTTTGCCTCGAGTTGACGACAGCGTGGACAAGATAGGGAATGCAAAGTACCTTACTAAAATTGATCTTGTAAAAGGCTACTGGCAAGTACCCCCGTCGGACCGAGCTAAGCAAGTTTGTGGTTTTGTGGTAGATGGCAAGACCTACCAATGTAACGTAATGCCTTATGGGCTTAAGAACGCACCTGCCACGTTTCAGAACCTGATGAACGATATTTGTGACGAAATCCCTAACTGCACGGTCTACCTTGATGACGTGATAGTGTATGATGACAATTTTGAAAATCACCTAAGGCACTTAGAGACCCTGTTTGGGAAGTTGCACGATGCTGGGCTGGTGGTGAACCTGAGGAAGTGCGAGTTTGTAAAGGCTACTGTGCAGTATCTTGGCTTCGTGGTCGGGTTAGGCCGGGTGTGCCCCCCCCTGAGCAGGATACAGGCTATCAATATGTTTCCCAGGCCCACCACTAAGCGCCAGGTCATGCGGTTCCTAGGTATGATAGGCTATTATAGGCGCTTCATCCGGGGATACTTTACTGTCTTAGCACCGTTAACTGATCTACTGTCGAAGTCAGTGAAGTTCTGTTGGGCTGCGGAGTGTCAGAGGGCTTTCGACCTAGTCAAGCACCTGCTGTGTACACATCCGATTTTGAGAGCCCCAGACTTCTCCAGGAGTTTTCAGCTGGCGACTGATGCCAGCGGTGTAGGTGCCGGGGCAGTGTTACTGCAGACTGATTCCGAGGGCTTGGAACACCCAGTGAGCTTCTTTTCTCGCAAGTTTAATTCGGCACAAAGGCATTACTCGACTATAGAGAAGGAGCTTCTTGCTATCGTTTTGTCGCTCAAACATTTCGAAGTTTATGTTCCAGCCTACGGCCCGGTAGTGACGATTTATACGGACCATCATCCCTTGAAATTCCTAAATCAGTTTCACAATCGGAATATGCGGTTGACCAGGTGGTCCCTAATGCTCCAAGAGTATAATCTCAACATTCAGCATATTGCCGGGAGTGAGAACGTGATAGCAGATTGTCTATCAAGGGTTGATGATCCAGGATAGTCGTGCACGGTGTGTGGGTTGAGCAGGAGTAAAATTAGGCTATCATAACGCCGTCCAAAAAGATTATAAAACAATAAAATAAATGAGAAAATTTTGTTTTAGTTTTGTAAGTCTTTATTGTTGTAGCATGATGCATGCGATATTGTGTTTTATGTATAATTCACACTTCAGTTGTTGTGCACCTTTTGCAATTAGTGGCAGCTAAGGGTAGCAGGTCGGTTGGTTGCCTGTCAGATTTTGATAATGCTTCTAAGGTCGATTATCTAAAATCTTGGGGGGGCTGTGACGCACCCAGTGCGTAGCAACGCAACCTGATTGTACTCCTTGGTACTCCACTGTACCGTCACGGTGCGTGTACCGTGTACCGTGCTGGCTGCTTATATTGAGTGTGACAACGTATAACTATGTTCTTTGTATCTCTGCAAAGGTCTCGTCATTTGCTAACCAGTGGTGGGTTTTGTTTTAAGCCATGTCGAGACCTTCCATTTAATATGTAGTATCAATAGAGAAGTTGATAGATAAGACAGTGGGAATTCAGAGAGAGAGAGTGAGTTAGACTTCAGAGCGAGAGGGTAGCGGTGCGCCACGCTGCCGGGGGGGTGGTTGCCAGACGTATGGACCGGTTGGCAGCCCTGCGCTTATAGCTAGGTGCGACAGGGTTGGTAGTACATTGCCGCCTGCCTATGCTGCCTGGGCTGCCCATGTTGTCGTACAGCACATTGCCTGGAGGCTCGCTGTGTGCTCTATGACCAGGTTGCCTAGAACCTTTGAGATTCTAACATCCCTTGCCCTCTCTCCCAATTTCTCACGGTTGCACTCTTTCTCTCTGACGACATTTCTCTCATTTCATTCTTCTCTCTATTTAAATGCATACCCTTCCCTTGAGGTCCTAAAGGAGTTTCAGCACTCACCTCTCGTATTACTCTTAGGGCAAGCATATATTTACATGTATTAGATTTAAGGGGTTAATGTGAACAGCGATCTTCTTGATGAGGATAGTTGGTGAACGTTCTACATGTTCACGAGTTATATGCCCAGCTCATCATCCAATTTGTGACTAGACTAGTGCCATGTGTAAGAGCCCGACCATGCCCAGGAGTTGTCTGTAGAGGGGCGAGGACTTAGCCTTGATTTGCATACCGAGCCAGGAGCGAGTGCAGTACCAGAGACTACAGCTCGCTCGTAGTGCCGGTATAGTAGAGTAACGTAATTTATCTGTCCTTGTGTTCTCTACAGTCTTTTCCTGGGTTCTCGCTTTCGGTGCTGGGACTCGTTGTTCCTGTGACTTGGCCTGCTAGCTAGAACACATGGGGATGATGAGTGGGTTATATCTTTATTTTACTATGCATTGCAGCTCTCTTTAAGTTTATGTATGTAACACTTTACAATACACATTACTCACACACAAGACAACACTATTAATACTTTCATGTATCAATTAACTGCACTGTCGTTTTGCTGCTGTGTCCGGAGTTCTGTTGCGTAGGGCGCATACGGACTCAGAGGGGAGACAGAGTGAGAGAAGCGAAGTAGCCTATGCGGTAGTAGGCTACCGGCGCAGTACTGTTGCCTGCAACCTTTTTGTTATTCCAAGTATAGATTCATTATTATAATAAGTGACTACTATTTATGTTCCTTCCATGTGTATTATTAGGTATCTACTGGATCATGAACATCTTGTATGCTACATGCTAGTGCATGTTAGTAGGGGACAGTTATTCTAGTGCACGCGCTTTCAAGTAGGCGTGTACATTTGTCATTTAGCATTTCACTGTCATACCTTTAGCCTGCTTCTATTCTACATTATTAGAGGCTTAATATTAACGTAGTTTCTTGAGTATTGCATTTCTTTAGTAATAACGTAACCTATAAATGTCTGAGGGAGTTTAGCCTCATAGCCTACCCCTGTTGTACACTTTCGCCGAGTTAAGGTACCTCGTTACCATAGACGATAACTCTGTAGGGCGTTGGTGCTTTTGTTGTCTGGAGCATATAGTATTTGGGACTGGAATCGAGCGTGTCGTTGTCACATAAGCCATTTCTGTCCTACGATCAAGAATCCCGAATATGTATTGCCGATCCAGCCGTAACACCTGATAATGGAGAATCATGAGCCAACCTAAGCAAACTTTCCCTGCAGCCCTCTGGCACGACCAGCTGGTCAACTGTACCTGATCCGCCCTCCCAGTTCCTTTTAGGATCTTGATATCGGTGGTATAAAATTCCATTAACGAAAAAAAAATCCCCTGCCTTTGCATCCCTATCTTCTTCTAACTCCACAGCCCCATTGGTACACTGCAAAACCTCTGGCTCCTCTAATTGCAACTTTCGAATGTCTGTGGGAGCCAACATGTCTAACTGCTTGGTCAACAACTCATGCCCTCCCCCAACATCCAACTTAGACATCCGGTTTTCTCGCTGCAGGTAACGGTGCTGTCTCTGAGTCTCTGCCTCCTCCACTACTTGATCAACTGTGTTAGGCACTGGAGTTACAACAGACTCGGTCAAAGGTCCTGCTATTGGGTCTTTTGGGAGAGCCACTGGTTCTAAACTCTTCAAACTTTTCCCAGCCTTCCGCTTCTCCTTAATTCCCTTCCTCCGCTGTTCTGTGGCCTGGGAAATAGGCTGTGATACCTTAAATGCTTGGGAACGAGTTACCACACATGCCATCTGTTGGCGTTGACAACTCACTACCCACTCTTGTTCCTCCCTACTCACGTCGGCCGGCCTCTCGGCAACGACTAAGGGTGGAACTTCTAAAGTAGGCACCGCAAAGTCGTTGCCGAGAAGAAGGTCGACGCCCTCCACTGGCAATTTCTCAACGATCCCAACATCTAAATCCTTAATCACACCATCAACTTCCAGCTCCACACAACCAACGGGTATGACCTGGTCACATTAATACCCTGAACAACAACCACCCGTGCCGCATTAATTGGTCGCCCCGTGAAATTCTTCAAAAGTGTCTGTGAAGCTCCAGTATCACGCAAAACTTCCACCTCATGCTGGCAACCCAACCAACTTACCCTACCGGTCCCTCTATGGGCGCAAAAGACATCACGGACAGGGGACGAGCCTTCCTGAGTCTTATACATAGCCTGTGACCCTGCCGCTGGCAAACTACCCTGGGTAAATCCAGACGACATTTCAGCCACACTTATGCTGCGCACCAAAGACACGGCTGCAGTTGGCGGCTTACTAGGACAAGATTTTGCATAATGCCCATTCTTTCTACAATGAAAACATTCCACTTCCCCTATCGGTCTCTTCCGATAAGGGGCGGAGTTCTGACCCTTCTGTAATGGGACGGCTGTAGTCTTTGGTTCAGTCCTGGTATCTTGGCTTTTAAACTGACGTTTATATCTATAGTGATTGTCCTGAGCTCGAGGGTTTGGAGTATCGCGCCCCTTGGGAACTGCATCAACACGCTTTACAGATTCACATCCCCTGATTAGCGACAACCTGAGGTCAGCCATCTCAGCTGCCTCTTGAAGAGTTCTTGGGTTCTTTTCTTTAATATTTAAAGTAATTTCTGCACCAGTACACTTATAAAACTGCTCGAGCAGAAACAGCTCAGTCAACTGTTCTGCCGTCTCAGCTTTCTCAGAACATGTCCAGTTTTTAAGTGCATCTTTTAAGTCCCGGGCATGTTCAAGAAAGGTCGCTTCCCTAGTCTTTGTAACACCCCGAAACTTCAATCGATATGTTTCCGGTTGCAACTCGTATGCCCGTAGGACAGCTCTCTTCAATTCTGGGTAGTCAATGCAAGACTCTAAAGGCAGTGCATCATAAGCCTTCAGACCCTTACCCGTAAGTCTTGAGGAGACTAGAGCTGCCCACTTCTCTTCAGGCCAATTATGCTCCCTACACTTCTTCTCAAAACGATTAAAAAATTCTGTGACTTCAGTGTCACTAAATACCGGCACCAATTTGACTAAGTGGGCCAAGGACTGTTCTCTTACTTGGCCCTCACGGCCCATCCGAGTCCCTGTCGACTCTGCATGAGTCTTATCTAAATCTAATTTAGCACAATATTTCTCTGAGTCGTACCTAAGCTCAGCCTCATGCCTCTTGGTCTCATCCTCCTGCCTCCTGGTCTCATCCTCTTGCCTCCTAACCTCAATCTCATGCCTCCTAGTCTCATTCTCCTGCTTCCTAGCCTCAATCTTAGCAAGCTCAAGTCTAAATACCATATCTGGAGACAGGCAGGAAGAGGGAGCTGCCACTACTGAAGGAGGGGGGGCAAAAACTGGGGAACCACCACGTGCACCACCCGAGGGCACTCCAATCTGCCAATTCTCATCCCTCTGTGGGAGAGTGCTAACCTCCGGTAACTGAGTGGACGGCACTGTGGGAGTCGAGTGAGAGGGGATCTGGGGAGGAACCCCCCCAAAGTGTGGTGTGGTGGAGTGGTCATGCCACTGGACTGGTAATCCAATGGACCCGGGTTCAAATCCCGATATGTCAATGGGAAGATATTATTGGGATTGAATTTGTGCTGTACCTAGTATCAGTGCATTACCACAAAGCCCACCGAAATGCCAAAAAAATACCCTCATTGTTCCCTGATTAAATAACACTGTATGAATATTCCCATATTCAAAATATGTTACAGGGGGACAATGCCTAGTGAGTTCACTGCTCAATAGGTGGCGTTCTGAGAGTGAGGGTCTGAGTCTGGAGGGTGAGACAGTGAAGCACTTGAGCGAAGCAACCGGCCGCTTCAGAGATGGAGCTGCTTCGAGCCATGATGGATGCTTCGCATGTCTCACTATCCAGACTGGAACAAGACCTCACGGGCTTCACCGTGTTGAGCGGAGGAATGTACAGGCTCTCAGCCTATGCCCGAGAGGGAGTAGTTGGAATATATAAAAAAAAAAAAAAAAAAAAAAAAAAAAAAAAAAAACGCCCTCTCCTCCGAAACCCCATGTCGCCCACGCAACACCCAGGAAATCGGCTCCCCTTGGACATCCCTGCTACATTGGAAATGCCCAAAACCTTAGCTGTCAGGTGCAAGCCACAAACATCCACCCCAGTCAGCCTCTCCTCCGTCACATGGTACCGCTTACTCACAAAAACTCTAGCATCCTCCTCACTGG
This sequence comes from Lithodes maja, assembly GCA_037953745.1. Classification (NCBI taxonomy): domain Eukaryota; kingdom Metazoa; phylum Arthropoda; class Malacostraca; order Decapoda; family Lithodidae; genus Lithodes; species Lithodes maja. Next base: position 26,747 of record JBAKBP010009511.1, read on the forward strand.
TTACTAACGGCACACCTTCAAATGACATCTCTCGCTCATCGTCAGTGCTAATGCACGACCTACTGAAGTCCACAAAAAAATTCTCGAGACAAAAGTGTTAAACTTCCTATGCAAGCACTAATTACTAAATTAACTGGAGTCTCTTAAATGCTTTACTAATTGCCATACAAAAAATAATATTCTTCAATATGCACGCTAAAATACAAACAAACAAATGTTGTACAACTCTGCAAAAATTTATACTGTTCACAAAATCCTAAGCAAGGTCGCCATTTGTTACGAACTGGCACTCGGGTACACAAGGGCTCTCAATCAGGACTCTAATACGGCTCGCTGCCACAACGGAAACACACGATCCCAACCCCCAAGTACTGCCAGCCGAACAAAAAACACCAATACCCTCCAGAGTTCAATCTGCTATAACGGGGTATACAAGAACTCGGTACTAGTGTTCAACAACAGACTAATAAAGAGACAGGAATTATCTAGTCTGGTCAACAATCAAACAATGAAGTAAAAAACAACAACAGCAAAGAATAATGTTGGCCGAAGCCGAAGTAATCCACCCTTGACTATGAACTTAAGAAGTCCTCCACCCTCTACTACGGATCGGCACTATTACGTTACGTTAATTAAAAGTCCTTAAGCATCGAGCAAGGAATCTTCTGAAAAAAGTTAGATGCTTCTCGGATGCTCGTAAGAAGTACGTATCGGATTTTGAACAGTAATTCAATAAGCAAAAACACTGGCAATTAAATACTATTAAAGGCTTAAATTGGCATAAGAATAATTAAAAGAATATGCAATAGTAAATGGCAAACATTAAAAGGAAGTACTCCGCAAATGCAACGGCAATAGCCTACTCGGATTGTGCTCGTGGGCCACTAATCACTAAAGTAGCCAAGCTTGCAACACATGAAATCAATAGTGCATAAACAATATCCTACATAAGGAAAGCTTCAATACTATTCTGTATCTACTAATCGAGTAAAGTCTAGCTGGGGTACTGTAGGCAAAAAGGTAGCAATGACTGAGCAAAAACGGCTCGTAGCCTAGCGAAGTCCTCACGACTGTTTAAAGTATTACATTAAAATTAACAAGTGCACTTTGAGAAATCCAGATCCCTTGTATCTGGTTTTCTCCCGGCTCCTTGACAAAGTAAAAACAAACTGTTAATAAAATACAGGGTGGTTAGGCTCTTGCCCTCATGCACTGTAAATTATTAACTCAACACAGTCAGCCGCGAAGACAACCTAGGCTTCACTGAACTGAAACGAGTATGCAGGTTTATCGCTTAACCACTGCATCAAACAACAACTCGTAACACAGAAAAGCCTTACCCCAGTCTAGCATTACCTAGACTAGCAGAACACAGGAATAATAATAATAACACACAGGGAAATGCATATACAAGTGCAACAAACATAAATCAATCCTATTCTAAGTCAACCCTTCCAAAATAGGCTATCTAATAGGCAAGTATCTCGTGAGAACTCAAGCGATAATACGTTGGCTGACTAGCTCTGCACCAACGGGACCATGGAAGTTAAACAGGGCAGGGAAAAGAGGAGATGAGAATGTAAGGTAGTAGAGAAAGTTCCCATCAGTCAGAAGAATATATATAGTTAGCAAGGGAAATGAGAAGTCGCTCTGCCTAATGAGTTCTGATGAAAAAATGGCTAGACTTCCCTTTTATACCCGGCCCTCTAGTGAGCCCAACGTGAACTACTAAGGACCGCCCACTGACACCCATTATGTAATTTCTCTCTCTCCTCTGGGATAGACAAAGGCTCCCCTAGCACTGAGGGGGGGGGGGGGGGGGAGTGCTAGTGAGTTAGGCCCACCTCCCGCCTGGCGCACCCACTGACCCCCAACTGTGGCTGTTTCTCCTCCCATCATTACAAATAAGTTTTACACACAATACTTATAACTAATGATATAAAATAGAACTCGTTGACTCAGATGAAAACAAAATACATATTCATAATACTTATAGTACAACGGCTCACATGAACTAAGTTAGGAAACTCTACATAGACTACAGCCAAAGTTCCTGCCCTGACGATCCTAGCGAGAGTGGGGCATGACTAGGCGTTCTGTACAGCATGCTCACACGTGGACATGCGTCACAATATACAATGTATATGTATAATGTGTTGTATATGTGTGTATGTATATGTATAATGTGCTGTAGATGTGTGTATGTACTGTATATGTATAATGCTGTAGATGTGTGTATGTATATGTATAATGTGTTTTGTAGATGTCTATCTATCTATCTATATGCTCAGGCCCAATTCCCACTTTGGGGGTAGCCGACTCAAGACAGAGCAAGAACAGGGAAAACACAAAAACAACATAAAACAAAAAATAAACACAGATAAAAAACACAAACTCACACACATCCAGGTCACCCAGGAGAAGACCCAGAGACCAGGGTTACCAAGGTCGCTCCAGCACTCCCCCGGCCCCTGACCACCCGGAGAGGTTCCGATCTCGGCAGGCAGACATGCAGCGGAGCCAAAGCCACAAGCCCTCCCACCACACTTCCAGGCACACCCTTCATATTAATCGTCTCCCCGGGCCAGGCGCCTGATGGACTATTATCTAGTCCAACTTGCGCCCGACCCCTTACTCCAAATGACCACGTGTTCACTCAACTATTCACAAGCATTCTCCATTCACTCCTGTCCACCACCACTTCCCCTGCTTGATCTATAGTCATTCCTCTATCATCCAAAGCCTTTCTTACACAGTCTCTCCATCTCAATGGGGGTCTTCCTGCCCTTCTATCTCCCCTTGTACCTGACTCACATATTCTCTTTGTAAGCCTTTCATCTCCCATTCGTTCAACATGACCATTCCAGCTCAGCACCCTTCTGTCCACTCTGGCTGACAAATGTTCCTGCTGCCCCACTCTTCTACGTATCTCTTCATTCCTCAATCTGTCTCTACGAGTAACTCCACACATACTCCTCAAGCAGCTCATCTCCATCACATCCAGCCCTCTTTCCTCCTTTTTCTTCAGAGCCCATGTCTCAGCCCCATACATCACTGTTGGCACAACAATTCCTTGATACAGTGCACTTTTTACTTTCAGTCCCAGATTTCTCGTCTTCCACATACTTCCTATTGCTCCGAAAACCTTCCTTCCTTCACACACTCTCTGTTTTACCTCCACTTCCATACCTCCAATCCTGCTTATCGTTCCTCCTAGATATTTAAAACACTCTACTTGTTCCAATATTTCCCCATCCAGCCTCACATCTAGATTCACCCTATGCTCTCCCCTATTACACACCATTACTTTACTTTTATTGACGTTCACCTTCAGTTTTTTCCTCCTTCCACAAACCACACCAAACTCTTTGACTACCCGCTGCAGTTTCTAATCAGAATCTGCCACCAATGCTGTGGCATCATCGAAGAGCAACTGATTCAACTCCCAATCTCTACCATTCTTTCCTACTAAACCCAATCCTCTTCCCATAGTTCTCCTTTTCACCTCCCTCACCACACCATCCATAAACATATTAAACAGCCATGGTGACATTACACAACCCTGTCGCAAACCTACCTTTACCTCAAACCATTCACTCAACTCACCATTTCCTACTCTCACACATGCTCTGCTCCCTTCATAAAAACTTGTGACGCATGTCGAGTATGAGCATGCTGTACAGAACGCCCAGTCAGGCCCCACTCTCGCTAGGATCGTCAGGGCAGGAACTTTGGCTGTAGTCTGTGTAGAGTTTCCTAACTTAGTTTATGTGAGCCGTTGTACTATAAGTATTATAAATATGTATTTTGTTTTCATCTGAGTCAACGAGTTCTATTTTATATCATTAGTTATAAGTATTGTGTGTGGGACTTATATGTAATGATGAGAGGAGAGAGAGAGAGATATTACGTAACGGGGACCAGTGAGTGCGCCACGCGGGCAGATAGGCCTAATTCCCTCCTCCCTCCTCCCTTCCTCCCTTTCAGCGCGTGGGAAGTTCTTTGTCGATCCCAGATTGAGAGAGAATATGACGTCATGATTGCCAGTGGGCGGTCCTTAAGTAGTTTGAGATATGCCGCTAGAGGGCCGAGTATAAAAAGGGAAGTCTCGCCACATTTTCTTCAGAACTCATCAGGCAAAGCGACTTCTCATATCCCTTGCAACTATCCATATTCTTCCGACTGATGTGAACTTTCTCTACTCTCTGAACAGCCTATCTTCTTCTCTTCTCGTCCCTGTTTAACCTCCATGACCCCTTTGGTGCAGATTTAGTCAGCCAAAGTATTATCGCTTGAGTTCTCACGAGATAAGTGCCTGTTAGATAGCCTATTTTTGGAAGGGTTAACTAGAATAGGATTGATTGATGTTTGTTGCACTCGTATATGCATTTCCCTGTGTGCGATTATTCATGTTCCTGTTTTCTGCTGGTTTAGGCAATGCTAGACTGGGATAGGGTTTCTGAGTTGTGATTTCCTATGAGTACTAGGTTGCGGTTGAACCAGTACAATTGCAACGGAGACGTGGAACGCCTAGGTGGTCTTTCTGACTGTGTACCGTGGGAGTTTAGCACTGTGTTGCGAGTGAGGGCTTTTGCCTGTGCCACCCAACACTGTGCTATCTCATTTGCTTGACTTTGAGAGGATCGCCAGGAGAGAACCAGATACTAGTGATCTGGATCTCTCAAGAGAGCATCCCGTCAATTACCGTAATTTGGCCGCACAGTCTTAAGGACCTCGCTAGGCTACGAGCCGCTTGTTCAGCCATTGTCTCTTAACCTTAGATATCCCAGCTAGACTTTGCTCGACCAGCAGATACAGCATAGTATTGAAGCTTCTCCTTATGTATATTATTGTTTAAGCACTATTGATTTCATGTGTGGCACGCTTAGCTACTTCAGAGATTAGTGGCCCACGAGCACAATCTTAGTAGGCTATTGCCAGTGCATTGTCGGAGTACTTCTTCTTAATGTTTGCCATATCCTATTGCTTATTCTTATTCTTATAATTCTTCTTATGTCAATTTAAAGCCTTTAATTACCAGTGAGTTATTCATTAAATTGCTGTTCAAAATCCGATACTTACTTCTTATGAGTATTCGAGAAGCATCTAACTTATCAGAAGATTCCTTGCTTGATGCTCGAGGACTATTGTTTAACGTAACGTAATAGTGCCGATCCGAAGTAGAGGGTGGAGGACTTCTTAAGTTCTTAGTTCAAGGGTGGATTACTTCGGCTTCGGCCAACACTATTCTTTAGTGTTGTAGTACTTTCTTCTTTGTTTGATTGTTGACCAGACTAGATAACTCCCGTCTTGCTATTAGTCTGTTGTGTGAAACGCTAGTACCGAGTTCTTGTATACCCCGTTATAGCAGATAGAACTCTGGAGGGTAGTGGCGTTTTTTGTTCGGCTGGCAGTACTCTGGGGTTGGGATCGTGTGTTTCCGTTGTGGCAGCGAGCCATACTCGAGTCCTGTGTAAGAGCCCTAGTGTACCCGAGTGCCCGGTCGTAACAAATGGCGACCTTGCTTAGGATTTTGTGAACAGTATAATTTTTTGCAGAGTTGTACAACATTTGTTTGTTCGTACTTTAGCGTACATATTGAAGAATATTTTTTTTTGTAAGGCAATTAGGAGAGCATTTAAGAGACTCCAGTTAATTTAGTAATTAGTGCTTACATAAGGGAGTTTAACACTTTTGTCTCGAGAATTTTTTGTGAACTTCAGTATGTCGGGCCCTAGTACTGACGAGGAGCGAGAGATGCTAAGTGAGGAGGTGCCGTTAGTAACTAGTGAGGAGGATGCTAGACTTTTTGTGAGTAAGCAGTACCATGTGACGGAGGAGAGGCTGACTGGGGTGAATGTTTATGGCTTGCACCTGATAGCCAAGGTTTTGGGTCTATCCAATGTAGGAGGGATGTCCAAGGGGGAGCTGATTTCCTGGGTGTTGCGTGGGCGACATGGGGTTTCGGAGGAGAGGGCGTTTGGGGGGGTTCCTCCCCAGATCCCCTCTCACTCGACTCCCACAGTGCCGTCCACTCAGTTGCCGGAGGTTAGCACTCTCCCACAGAGGGATGAGCATTGGAAGATTGGAGTGCCCTCGGGCGGTGCGTATGGTGGTTCCCCAGTTCTTGCCCCCCCTCCTTCAGTAGTGGCAGCTCCCTCTTCCGGCCTGTCTCCTGAGATGATATTTAAACTCGAGCTTGCTAAAATGGAGACTGAGACTAGGAGGCATGAGACTGAGGTTAGGAAGCAGGAGAATGAGACTAGGAGGCATGAGATTGAGGTTAGGAGGCACGAGGCTGAGCTTAGGTACGACTCAGAGAAATATTGTGCTCAAATAGATTTAGATAAGACTCGTGCAGAGTCGACAGGGATTCGGATGGGCCGTGAGGGCCAAGTAAGAGAACAGTCCTTGTCCCAGTTAGTCAAGTTGGTGCCGGCATTTAGTGAAACTGAAGTCACAGAATTTTTTAATCGTTTTGAGAAGAAGTGTAGGGAGCATAATTGGCCTGAAGAGAAGTGGGCAGCTCTGGTCTCCTCAAGACTTACGGGTAAGGGTCTGAAGGCTTATGATGCACTGCCTTTAGAGTCTTGCATTGACTACCCAGAATTGAAGAGAGCTGTCCTACGGGCATACGAGTTGCAACCAGAAACATATCGATTGAAGTTTCGGGGTGTTACAAAGACTAGGGAGGCGACCTTTCTTGAACATGCCCGGGACTTAAAAGATGCACTTACAAACTGGACACGTTCTGAGAAAGCTGAGACGGCCGAACAGTTGACTGAGCTGTTTCTGCTCGAGCAGTTTTATAAGTGTACAGGTGCAGAAATGACTTTAACTATTAAAGAAAAGAATCCAAAAACTCTACAGGAGGCAGCTGAGATGGCTGACCTCCGGCTATCATTAATTCGTGGGTGCGGGTCTGCCCAGCGTAGTGAGGCAGGTAACAAGGGGCGTGACGCCCCACCCCCCCGAGTTAGTAATATATCTTATGCAAACAAGTACAAGAGTTATGATACCAAGACTGACCACAAGACTAGCACCGTCCCATTTAAGAAGGGGCCGGGCCCTTCCCAGTACCAAGGGAAGCCCAAAGGGGGAGTTAGAGTGTTATCAATGTCATAAAAAGGGGCACTTTGCAAGAGTCTGTCCTAGCAAACCACCTACAGCAGCTGTGTCTTTGGCCTGCAACATTGGTGTGTCTCTGAAGCCTTCTGAGTTTGCCCGGGGCAGTTCGTCAGAGGCTGAGGCACAGCCAATGCAGAAGCACCTGGGAGGCTCGAACCCTGCTCAGGATGTTTTTTGCGACCATAGAGGACGGGGTTGCGTGATGTGGGCGGGGCGCAAGCATGGAGTAGAGGTCTTGCGTGATACAGGTGCTTCCCAGACTTTGATGAAAAACTTGACTGGCTACCCTATAAATGCGGCTCGGGTGGTGGTGGTGCAGGGTATTAATGCAACTCGGTCATACCCGCTGGTGCGGTTGGAGTTGGAGGTGGATGGTGTGGCACGTGAATTGGATGTTGGGATTGTGGAGAAACTGCCAGTGGAGGGCGTCGACCTTCTTCTCGGCAACGACTTTGCAATGCCCGCTTCTGAGGTTCTACCCTTAGTCGTTGCCGAGAGGCCGGCCGACGTGAGTAGGGAAGAGCGAGAGTGGGTCGAGCGGTGCCAGACACAACCCATGGCGTGTGCTGTCACCCGAGCTCGGGCAGCTAAAGTGTCACAGCCTAGTCCTCCGTCTTCAGACCAGCAGAGGAACGATCAACAGGAGGAGGCTAAAGCTGGAGTTGGTTTTAAGAGTTTTGACTCGGCGGCTCTCCTGGGTGATTCAGTATTAGCACCATTACTTAGTTCTGGAGTAGCCCCTGGGCCTGTCATCGAGAGTGACGAGGCTGGGCATGACGAGTCTCCACGACAGCAACGTTATGAACATCGAGAGAGACAGAGGGAGCAGCTCAGTATCGGGGAGGGTCATGCATTGCTCCGGGAGCAGTTAGATCGCTTGGCACCCTCAGATATACGTCGGTTGCAGCTGGAGGACCCTGAGCTCCAAACGTGTGCTAATGGAGCTGTGGAGCTCGACGAGGACGGTGATGCACAGCCGGGAGATTTTTTTTATTTAGATGGCATCCTGTATCGGCGTTTTCAAGACCCTAACCGTAGCTGGAAGATGGGGTCCGGGGTAGTGGACCAGTTGATGGTGCCGCGGGAGTGCAGGGATAGCCTACTGAGTTTGGCGCATGACACACCGCTGGCAGGACATTTGGGGGTAAGAAAAACGGTGGCGGCTTTGGGGAAGTTGTTTTGGTGGCCGGGGATGAAGTCTCATGTGCAGTCCTGGATAAACTCATGTGATATTTGTCAACGGGTCGGGAAACCAAACCAAGTTATTCCTAAAGCTCCGTTGCACCCTATTCCTGTAATTGGGCCACCTTTTAGTAAGATTGTTGTTGACATGGTTGGTCCCCTCCCTCCCACAAAGGCTGGTAATAAATTTTTGTTAACCATCATGGATGTTGCCACTAGATACCCCGATGCATACCCCATGAAAAACGGCATGGCTAAGACGGTAGTCAGTAACTTGTTGTGGTACTTTTCAAGGTACGGGTACCCGGAGGAGATTCAGTCTGATCAGGGGTCCAATTTCACCTCCAATCTCTTTAAGCAAACAATGCAACAGCATGGAATACGGGCGGTGGTATCGTCAGCGTATCACCCTGAGAGCCAAGGGGTGCTTGAGCGGTGGCATGCCACCCTTAAAAGCATGCTCAGGTGTTATTGTGCTGATAACGGAAGAGATTGGGATCTTGGATTGCCGTATGTACTGTTTGCTGCTCGGGAAGTGCCTGGTGAGAGCCTGGGATTTAGTCCAAACGAGCTGATTTTTGGACACCGAGTCAGGGGCCCCCTTAATATGCTGCGGGAAATTTGGGAAGGAACTGTGCCGCCTTGTTCCTTGTTGAAGTATGTGTTTGAAAGCCGTGAGCGCATGCTTAAGAGTCTGGAGATGGCAGGTCGGAATTTAACAGGGTCACAAGCTTTAATGAAGGACAGGTATGATCGCAAAGTGAAGCTCCGGGAGTTCATTGTGGGACAGGAGGTGCTGATTTTGTTGCCTTTGGTGGGTAACCCCTTGTCGGCGAAGTATACTGGACCCTATAAAATTGTGGAGAAAATTTCGGACCTAGATTACCTTGTTGCCACTCCAGACAGGAGGAAGAAGAATCAGTTATGTCACGTGAACCTGATAAAAGAGTATGTGAGGCGCCCCTCTGAGCCTCTCACTGTCCCTGTGTTGGCTTGTTGCGGCCGTGGTGGAGAAGGAGAGGGGGACAGTCAAGCTTCAGAGGAGGATAGCTGGGATCACCATGTTTCAGCGGATCAGTGGGCGGGGAACTCGAGCCTAAGGGCTGACGAGGCTATAGCCCATTTGCCTGAGCCGCAATTTGAAGCTATCCGTCAGTTGCTCGGTTTATACCCCATCTGTATTCGCTGAACATCCAGGACTCACTACTCAGGCTATGCATGATGTTGACGTGGGGCACCATCTACCCTTTAAGTCAATCCCATACCGTGTGCCCCCCATAAAACTACCCGCTCTGAGGGATGAGTTGGAGTATATGCTCGGTAGAGGGTTGATAGAGAAAGGTACCGTTAAATGGACTTCCCCCGTAACACTGCAGCCTAAACCAGATGGCAAGGTACGCTTCTGTATTGATTTCCGTAGGCTAAACGGTTTGACTCCAACTAACCCATATCCTCTTCCTCGGGTTGATGATAGTGTTGATAAAATTGGTAATGCTCGGTTTTTGTCTAAAGTTGATTTAGTAAAAGGTTACTGGCAAGTACCTTTGTCCGAGCGCGCTAAAGAGGTATGTGGTTTTGTGGTGGACGGGAGTACTTACCGGTGTAATGTTATGCCCTACGGACTTAAGAATGCACCAGCAACGTTTCAGAACCTGATGAATGAAATTGTCAAGGACATTCCAAATTGCACCGTATACTTGGACGATGTAATCATTTATGATGACGACTTTGAGAGCCATTGTGAGCACCTGGAGACCTTGTTCCGGAAACTTAGTGAAGCAAGTCTGGTAGTAAATTTGGCAAAGTGTGACTTCGTAAAAGCCACTGTGCAGTACCTTGGGTTTGTAGTGGGAAGGGGACAGGTGTGCCCTCCTCAGAACAAGGTACAGGCTATCAATAAATTTCCGCACCCAACCACCAAGAAGCAGATCATGAGATTCTTGGGTATGATAGGCTACTACAGACGCTTTATAAAAGGTTACTCCACGGTGTTGGCACCTCTCACAGATTTGTTATCTAAAGACAAAAAGTTTTTGTGGGCGCCTGAGTGTGAAAAGGCTTTTAATTTAGTGAAGCATTTGCTGTGTACTCACCCGATACTCAGGGCCCCAGACTTTAACAGGCCTTTTCAGCTGGCAACAGATGCTAGTGGTGTAGGGGCTGGTGCCGTCTTGCTACAGACAGACAATGAAGGTGTGGAACACCCAGTAAGTTTCTTTTCTAAGAAGTTCAATGCTGCACAAAAGAACTATTCTACAATAGAAAAGGAATTACTGGCGATTGTGCTGCCACTCAGGCACTTCGAGGTGTATGTTCCAGCCTATGGCCCAGTCGTGGTTATCTACACTGATCATCACCCTTTGAGATTCCTAAATCAATTTCACAATCGCAATATGAGACTGACCCGGTGGTCATTGATGTTGCAGGAGTATAACCTGGACATCCGGCATATTGCGGGATGTGACAATGTGATTGCGGATTGTTTATCGAGGGTAGATGATCAGTCGTAGGCTATCACAGGTGTATGATCCCGAAGAGATTGACACACGGGTAGCCTCCTGCTTTGGTTTGAGTAGTATTTTGCGCTTGGTGCTTGTTGGCTCGCGGTTGTAGCCCAGCGTATTGGGTCGTAAAGCAGGATTGTTGAGCGTTTGGTATAGAAGAAAATAGGCTGCCCTTATAGTGCAGCCGGAAAAAAAACATATTAAAATATAAAAATCATATAAAAACTCTTTCTTTTTGATATAGATAATTGTATAAGTTTGTCATAGCCTATAGTGTTTGAGTAGTCCACGAACTATCAAACGGCTGAGCTGCTGTAAGCTCGCTCTGGGAGCATGATATTATGTCTTTTACTATTGTTGGGAGGAGTTATGAAATGTGAATTTTTTTTTTATAAGATGTGTTTTAGTGATAAACTCAGCGTTGTTTTAGTGCCATGCGGTCGCTGGGTGTGAGAGGTTTGATGGGGTTCTGTATATCAGATTTTAGCTCAGGGTTGAGCAAGTAAAATCTTGGGGGAGGTGTGACGCATGTCGAGTATGAGCATGCTGTACAGAACGCCCAGTCAGGCCCCACTCTCGCTAGGATCGTCAGGGCAGGAACTTTGGCTGTAGTCTGTGTAGAGTTTCCTAACTTAGTTTATGTGAGCCGTTGTACTATAAGTATTATAAATATGTATTTTGTTTTCATCTGAGTCAACGAGTTCTATTTTATATCATTAGTTATAAGTATTGTGTGTGGGACTTATATGTAATGATGAGAGGAGAGAGAGAGAGATATTACGTAACGGGGACCAGTGAGTGCGCCACGCGGGCAGATAGGCCTAATTCCCTCCTCCCTCCTCCCTTCCTCCCTTTCAGCGCGTGGGAAGTTCTTTGTCGATCCCAGATTGAGAGAGAATATGACGTCATGATTGCCAGTGGGCGGTCCTTAAGTAGTTTGAGATATGCCGCTAGAGGGCCGAGTATAAAAAGAGAGGTTCTTGCCACCATTTCTTCAGAACTCATCAGGCAAAGCGACTTCTCATATCCCTTGCAACTATCCATATTCTTCCGACTGATGTGAACTTTCTCTACTCTCTGAACAGCCTATCTTCTTCTCTTCTCGTCCCTGTTTAACCTCCATGACCCCTTTGGTGCAGATTTAGTCAGCCAAAGTATTATCGCTTGAGTTCTCACGAGATAAGTGCCTGTTAGATAGCCTATTTTTGGAAGGGTTAACTAGAATAGGATTGATTGATGTTTGTTGCACTCGTATATGCATTTCCCTGTGTGCGATTATTCATGTTCCTGTTTTCTGCTGGTTTAGGTAATGCTAGACTGGGATAGGGTTTCTGAGTTGTGATTTCCTATGAGTACTAGGTTGCGGTTGAACCAGTACAATTGCAACGGAGACGTGGAACGCCTAGGTGGTCTTTCTGACTGTGTACCGTGGGAGTTTAGCACTGTGTTGCGAGTGAGGGCTTTTGCCTGTGCCACCCAACACTGTGCTATCTCATTTGCTTGACTTTGAGAGGATCGCCAGGAGAGAACCAGATACTAGTGATCTGGATCTCTCAAGAGAGCATCCCGTCAATTACCGTAATTTGGCCGCACAGTCTTAAGGACCTCGCTAGGCTACGAGCCGCTTGCTCAGCCATTGTCTCTTAACCTTAGATATCCCAGCTAGACTTTGCTCGACCAGCAGATACAGTATAGTATTGAAGCTTCTCCTTATGTATATTATTGTTTAAGCATTATTGATTTCATGTGTGGCACGCTTAGCTACTTCAGAGATTAGTGGCCCACGAGCACAATCTTAGTAGGCTATTGCCAGTGCATTGTCGGAGTACTTCTTCTTAATGTTTGCCATATCCTATTGCTTATTCTTATAATTCTTCTTATGTCAATTTAAAGCCTTTAATTACCAGTGAGTTATTCATTAAATTGCTGTTCAAAATCCGATACTTACTTCTTACGAGTATTCGAGAAGCATCTAACTTTATCAGAAGATTCCTTGCTTGATGCTCGAGGACTATTGTTTAACGTAACGTAATAGTGCCGATCCGAAGTAGAGGGTGGAGGACTTCTTAAGTTCTTAGTTCAAGGGTGGATTACTTCGGCTTCGGCCAACACTATTCTTTAGTGTTGTAGTACTTTCTTCTTTGTTTGATTGTTGACCAGACTAGATAACTCCCGTCTTGTTATTAGTCTGTTGTGTGAAACGCTAGTACCGAGTTCTTGTATACCCCGTTATAGCAGATAGAACTCTGGAGGGTAGTGGCGTTTTTTGTTCGGCTGGCAGTACTCTGGGGTTGGGATCGTGTGTTTCCGTTGTGGCAGCGAGCCATACTCGAGTCCTGTGTAAGAGCCCTAGTGTACCCGAGTGCCCGGTCGTAACAGAAATAACTCATGGCCACTCTAGAGCAATCTTGTAAACTCCTGGTATTTTTCACACTCTGCCTCATTCCTGCCCGATTAACCAAGACTGTGGACTCCTGGAAACTCGGCCTCACACTCCTGAATGTGTGAACTAGGCTTACAGGGGCCCTCACACAGTCAGGAGTGCGAGCTAGAGTCACTAGGAGTAGGGGAAAATTCGGACTCGCGGGCCTATTCACAGTGAAAATCGATGACTCCTAGTGAGTCTAGCGACTCCTAGCGACTCCTGTTTGACTCCCAGTGAATCCAGGCCAGTCGCGGCCGATTGGCCATGTCCGTAAATGTTGTCATCGTGTTGAAAAGTTTGACCGCGAATCGGACCACTCCCACTGACTCACAGTGAGTCCTGGAGACTAGCGGTGACTCTCGGTGACTCCATTCTCGTCCCATTGACTCCCGATGATTCGTAAATTATTCTAACATGATTCGCGGATAATTGTTATGACTCGCAGACATTATTTAGTTACTTGATATACTCTATTCGTTGTAAGTAGGCTACTTTATCCACCACTACCACTTTATCTACTACTACCACTTTATCCACCATTACCACTTTATCTACCACAACCACTTTATCTACCACTACCACTTTATACACAACTACCACTTTATTCACCACTACCACTTTATCCACCACTGCCACTTTATCCACCACTACCATTCCATCTACCACTGTCACTTTAAGCAAAACTACCACTTTATCCACCACTTCCACTTTATCCACTACTACAACTGTATACACCAGTATCCCTTATCCACTATTACCACTTTATATAACACTACCACTGTATCCACCACTACCAATTTATCCACCACTACCACTTTATCTACTACTACCACTTTATCCACCACTGCTACTTTATCCACCACTACCACTTATCCACTAAAACCACTTTATCTAACACTACCACTTTATCCACCACTACCACTTTATCTACTACTACCACTACATCCACCACTACCACTTTATCCACCACTACCACTGTATCTACCACTACCACTTTATACACAACTACCACCTTATCCACCACTACCATTTTATCTACCACTACCACTTCATCTTCCACTGTCACTTTTGTGACGCATGTCGAGTATGAGCATGCTGTACAGAACGCCCAGTCAGGCCCCACTCTCGCTAGGATCGTCAGGGCAGGAACTTTGGCTGTAGTCTGTGTAGAGTTTCCTAACTTAGTTTATGTGAGCCGTTGTACTATAAGTATTATAAATATGTATTTTGTTTTCATCTGAGTCAACGAGTTCTATTTTATATCATTAGTTATAAGTATTGTGTGTGGGACTTATATGTAATGATGAGAGGAGAGAGAGAGAGATATTACGTAACGGGGACCAGTGAGTGCGCCACGCGGGCAGATAGGCCTAATTCCCTCCTCCCTCCTCCCTTCCTCCCTTTCAGCGCGTGGGAAGTTCTTTGTCGATCCCAGATTGAGAGAGAATATGACGTCATGATTGCCAGTGGGCGGTCCTTAAGTAGTTTGAGATATGCCGCTAGAGGGCCGAGTATAAAAAGAGAGGTTCTTGCCACCATTTCTTCAGAACTCATCAGGCAAAGCGACTTCTCATATCCCTTGCAACTATCCATATTCTTCCGACTGATGTGAACTTTCTCTACTCTCTGAACAGCCTATCTTCTTCTCTTCTCGTCCCTGTTTAACCTCCATGACCCCTTTGGTGCAGATATAGTCAGCCAAAGTATTATCGCTTGAGTTCTCACGAGATAAGTGCCTGTTAGATAGCCTATTTTTGGAAGGGTTAACTAGAATAGGATTGATTGATGTTTGTTGCACTCGTATATGCATTTCCCTGTGTGCGATTATTCATGTTCCTGTTTTCTGCTGGTTTAGGCAATGCTAGACTGGGATAGGGTTTCTGAGTTGTGATTTCCTATGAGTACTAGGTTGCGGTTGAACCAGTACAATTGCAACGGAGACGTGGAACGCCTAGGTGGTCTTTCTGACTGTGTACCGTGGGAGTTTAGCACTGTGTTGCGAGTGAGGGCTTTTGCCTGTGCCACCCAACACTGTGCTATCTCATTTGCTTGACTTTGAGAGGATCGCCAGGAGAGAACCAGATACTAGTGATCTGGATCTCTCAAGAGAGCATCCCGTCAATTACCGTAATTTGGCCGCACAGTCTTAAGGACCTCGCTAGGCTACGAGCCGCTTGCTCAGCCATTGTCTCTTAACCTTAGATATCCCAGCTAGACTTTGCTCGACCAGCAGATACAGCATAGTATTGAAGCTTCTCCTTATGTATATTATTGTTTAAGCACTATTGATTTCATGTGTGGCACGCTTAGCTACTTCAGAGATTAGTGGCCCACGAGCACAATCTTAGTAGGCTATTGCCAGTGCATTGTCGGAGTACTTCTTCTTAATGTTTGCCATATCCTATTGCTTATTCTTATAATTCTTCTTATGTCAATTTAAAGCCTTTAATTACCAGTGAGTTATTCATTAAATTGCTGTTCAAAATCCGATACTTACTTCTTATGAGTATTCGAGAAGCATCTAACTTATCAGAAGATTCCTTGCTTGATGCTCGAGGACTATTGTTTAACGTAACGTAATAGTGCCGATCCGAAGTAGAGGGTGGAGGACTTCTTAAGTTCTTAGTTCAAGGGTGGATTACTTCGGCTTCGGCCAACACTATTCTTTAGTGTTGTAGTACTTTCTTCTTTGTTTGATTGTTGACCAGACTAGATAACTCCCGTCTTGTTATTAGTCTGTTGTGTGAAACGCTAGTACCAAGTTCTTGTATACCCCGTTATAGCAGATAGAACTCTGGAGGGTAGTGGCGTTTTTTGTTCGGCTGGCAGTACTCTGGGGTTGGGATCGTGTGTTTCCGTTGTGGCAGCGAGCCATACTCGAGTCCTGTGTAAGAGCCCTAGGGTACCCGAGTGCCCGGTCGTAACAAATGGCGACCTTGCTTAGGATTTTGTGAACAGTATAATTTTTTGCAGAGTTGTACAACATTTGTTTGTTCGTACTTTAGCGTACATATTGAAGAATATTTTTTTTTGTAAGGCAATTAGGAGAGCATTTAAGAGACTCCAGTTAATTTAGTAATTAGTGCTTGCATAAGGGAGTTTAACACTTTTGTCTCGAGAATTTTTTGGTGAACTTCAGTATGTCGGGCCCTAGTACTGACGAGGAGAGAGAGATGCTAAGTGAGGAGGTGCCGTTAGTAACTAGTGAGGAGGATGCTAGACTTTTTGTGAGTAAGCAGTACCATGTGACGGAGGAGAGGCTGACTGGGGTGAATGTTTATGGCTTGCACCTGATAGCCAAGGTTTTGGGTCTATCCAATGTAGGAGGGATGTCCAAGGGGGAGCTGATTTCCTGGGTGTTGCGTGGGCGACATGGGGTTTCGGAGGAGAGGGCGTTTGGGGGGGTTCCTCCCCAGATCCCCTCTCACTCGACTCCCACAGTGCCGTCCACTCAGTTGCCGGAGGTTAGCACTCTCCCACAGAGGGATGAGCATTGGAAGATTGGAGTGCCCTCGGGCGGTGCGTATGGTGGTTCCCCAGTTCTTGCCCCCCCTCCTTCAGTAGTGGCAGCTCCCTCTTCCGGCCTGTCTCCTGAGATGATATTTAAACTCGAGCTTGCTAAAATGGAGAATGAGACTAGGAGGCATGAGAAGGAGATTGAGGCTGAGTCTAGGAAGCAGGAGAATGAGACTAGGAGGCATGAGATTGAGGTTAGGAGGCACGAGGCTGAGCTTAGGTACGACTCAGAGAAATATTGTGCTCACATAGATTTAGATAAGACTCGTGCAGAGTCGACAGGGATTCGGATGGGCCGTGAGGGCCAAGTAAGAGAACAGTCCTTGTCCCACTTAGTCAAGTTGGTGCCGGCATTTAGTGAAACTGAAGTCACAGAATTTTTTAATCGTTTTGAGAAGAAGTGTAGGGAGCATAATTGGCCTGAAGAGAAGTGGGCAGCTCTGGTCTCCTCAAGACTTACGGGTAAGGGTCTGAAGGCTTATGATGCACTGCCTTTAGAGTCTTGCATTGACTACCCAGAATTGAAGAGAGCTGTCCTACGGGCATACGAGTTGCAACCAGAAACATATCGATTGAAGTTTCGGGGTGTTACAAAGACTAGGGAGGCGACCTTTCTTGAACATGCCCGGGACTTAAAAGATGCACTTACAAACTGGACACGTTCTGAGAAAGCTGAGACGGCCGAACAGTTGACTGAGCTGTTTCTGCTCGAGCAGTTTTATAAGTGTACAGGTGCAGAAATGACTTTAACTATTAAAGAAAAGAATCCAAAAACTCTACAGGAGGCAGCTGAGATGGCTGACCTCCGGCTATCATTAATTCGTGGGTGCGGGTCTGCCCAGCGTAGTGAGGCAGGTAACAAGGGGCGTGACGCCCCACCCCCCCGAGTTAGTAATATATCTTATGCAAACAAGTACAAGAGTTATGATACCAAGACTGACCACAAGACTAGCACCGTCCCATTTAAGAAGGGGCCGGGCCCTTCCCAGTACCAAGGGAAGCCCAAAGGGGAGTTAGAGTGTTATCAATGTCATAAAAAGGGGCACTTTGCAAGAGTCTGTCCTAGCAAACCACCTACAGCAGCTGTGTCTTTGGCCTGCAACATTGGTGTGTCTCTGAAGCCTTCTGAGTTTGCCCGGGGCAGTTCGTCAGAGGCTGAGGCACAGCCAATGCAGAAGCACCTGGGAGGCTCGAACCCTGCTCAGGATGTTTTTTGCGACCATAGAGGACGGGGTTGCGTGATGTGGGCGGGGCGCAAGCATGGAGTAGAGGTCTTGCGTGATACAGGTGCTTCCCAGACTTTGATGAAAAACTTGACTGGCTACCCTATAAATGCGGCTCGGGTGGTGGTGGTGCAGGGTATTAATGCAACTCGGTCATACCCGCTGGTGCGGTTGGAGTTGGAGGTGGATGGTGTGGCACGTGAATTGGATGTTGGGATTGTGGAGAAACTGCCAGTGGAGGGCGTCGACCTTCTTCTCGGCAACGACTTTGCAATGCCCGCTTCTGAGGTTCTACCCTTAGTCGTTGCCGAGAGGCCGGCCGACGTGAGTAGGGAAGAGCGAGAGTGGGTCGAGCGGTGCCAGGCACAACCCATGGCGTGTGCTGTCACCCGAGCTCGGGCAGCTAAAGTGTCACAGCCTAGTCCTCCGTCTTCAGACCAGCAGAGGAACGATCAACAGGAGGAGGCTAAAGCTGGAGTTGGTTTTAAGAGTTTTGACTCGGCGGCTCTCCTGGGTGATTCAGTATTAGCACCATTACTTAGTTCTGGAGTAGCCCCTGGGCCTGTCATCGAGAGTGACGAGGCTGGGCATGACGAGTCTCCACGACAGCAACGTTATGAACATCGAGAGAGACAGAGGGAGCAGCTCAGTATCGGGGAGGGTCATGCATTGCTCCGGGAGCAGTTAGATCGCTTGGCACCCTCAGATATACGTCGGTTGCAGCTGGAGGACCCTGAGCTCCAAACGTGTGCTAATGGAGCTGTGGAGCTCGACGAGGACGGTGATGCACAGCCGGGAGATTTTTTTTATTTAGATGGCATCCTGTATCGGCGTTTTCAAGACCCTAACCGTAGCTGGAAGATGGGGTCCGGGGTAGTGGACCAGTTGATGGTGCCGCGGGAGTGCAGGGATAGCCTACTGAGTTTGGCGCATGACACACCGCTGGCAGGACATTTGGGGGTAAGAAAAACGGTGGCGGCTTTGGGGAAGTTGTTTTGGTGGCCGGGGATGAAGTCTCATGTGCAGTCCTGGATAAACTCATGTGATATTTGTCAACGGGTCGGGAAACCAAACCAAGTTATTCCTAAAGCTCCGTTGCACCCTATTCCTGTAATTGGGCCACCTTTTAGTAAGATTGTTGTTGACATGGTTGGTCCCCTCCCTCCCACAAAGGCTGGTAATAAATTTTTGTTAACCATCATGGATGTTGCCACTAGATACCCCGATGCATACCCCATGAAAAACGGCATGGCTAAGACGGTAGTCAGTAACTTGTTGTGGTACTTTTCAAGGTACGGGTACCCGGAGGAGATTCAGTCTGATCAGGGGTCCAATTTCACCTCCAATCTCTTTAAGCAAACAATGCAACAGCATGGAATACGGGCGGTGGTATCGTCAGCGTATCACCCTGAGAGCCAAGGGGTGCTTGAGCGGTGGCATGCCACCCTTAAAAGCATGCTCAGGTGTTATTGTGCTGATAACGGAAGAGATTGGGATCTTGGATTGCCGTATGTACTGTTTGCTGCTCGGGAAGTGCCTGGTGAGAGCCTGGGATTTAGTCCAAACGAGCTGATTTTTGGACACCGAGTCAGGGGCCCCCTTAATATGCTGCGGGAAATTTGGGAAGGAACTGTGCCGCCTTGTTCCTTGTTGAAGTATGTGTTTGAAAGCCGTGAGCGCATGCTTAAGAGTCTGGAGATGGCAGGTCGGAATTTAACAGGGTCACAAGCTTTAATGAAGGACAGGTATGATCGCAAAGTGAAGCTCCGGGAGTTCATTGTGGGACAGGAGGTGTTGATTTTGTTGCCTTTGGTGGGTAACCCCTTGTCGGCGAAGTATACTGGACCCTATAAAATTGTGGAGAAAATTTCGGACCTAGATTACCTTGTTGCCACTCCAGACAGGAGGAAGAAGAATCAGTTATGTCACGTGAACCTGATAAAAGAGTATGTGAGGCGCCCCTCTGAGCCTCTCACTGTCCCTGTGTTGGCTTGTTGCGGCCGTGGTGGAGAAGGAGAGGGGGACAGTCAAGCTTCAGAGGAGGATAGCTGGGATCACCATGTTTCAGCGGATCAGTGGGCGGGGAACTCGAGCCTAAGGGCTGACGAGGCTATAGCCCATTTGCCTGAGCCGCAATTTGAAGCTATCCGTCAGTTGCTCGGTTTATACCCCACTGTATTCGCTGAACATCCAGGCCTCACTACTCAGGCTATGCATGATGTTGACGTGGGGCACCATCTACCCTTTAAGTCAATCCCATACTGTGTGCCCCCCATAAAACTACCCGCTCTGAGGGATGAGTTGGAGTATATGCTCGGTAGAGGGTTGATAGAGAAAGGTACCGTTAAATGGACTTCCCCCGTAACACTGCAGCCTAAACCAGATGGCAAGGTACGCTTCTGTATTGATTTCCGTAGGCTAAACGGTTTGACTCCAACTAACCCATATCCTCTTCCTCGGGTTGATGATAGTGTTGATAAAATTGGTAATGCTCGGTTTTTGTCTAAAGTTGATTTAGTAAAAGGTTACTGGCAAGTACCTTTGTCCGAGCGCGCTAAAGAGGTATGTGGTTTTGTGGTGGACGGGAGTACTTACCGGTGTAATGTTATGCCCTACGGACTTAAGAATGCACCAGCAACGTTTCAGAACCTGATGAATGAAATTGTCAAGGACATTCCAAATTGCACCGTATACTTGGACGATGTAATCATTTATGATGACGACTTTGAGAGCCATTGTGAGCACCTGGAGACCTTGTTCCGGAAACTTAGTGAAGCAAGTCTGGTAGTAAATTTGGCAAAGTGTGACTTCGTAAAAGCCACTGTGCAGTACCTTGGGTTTGTAGTGGGAAGGGGACAGGTGTGCCCTCCTCAGAACAAGGTACAGGCTATCAATAAATTTCCGCACCCAACCACCAAGAAGCAGATCATGAGATTCTTGGGTATGATAGGCTACTACAGACGCTTTATAAAAGGTTACTCTACGGTGTTGGCACCTCTCACAGATTTGTTATCTAAAGACAAAAAGTTTTTGTGGGCGCCTGAGTGTGAAAAGGCTTTTAATTTAGTGAAGCATTTGCTGTGTACTCACCCGATACTCAGGGCCCCAGACTTTAACAGGCCTTTTCAGCTGGCAACAGATGCTAGTGGTGTAGGGGCTGGTGCCGTCTTGCTACAGACAGACAATGAAGGTGTGGAACACCCAGTAAGTTTCTTTTCTAAGAAGTTCAATGCTGCACAAAAGAACTATTCTACAATAGAAAAGGAATTACTGGCGATTGTGCTGTCACTCAGGCACTTCGAGGTGTATGTTCCAGCCTATGGCCCAGTCGTGGTTATCTACACTGATCATCACCCTTTGAGATTCCTAAATCAATTTCACAATCGCAATATGAGACTGACCCGGTGGTCATTGATGTTGCAGGAGTATAACCTGGACATCCGGCATATTGCGGGATGTGACAATGTGATTGCGGATTGTTTATCGAGGGTAGATGATCAGTCGTAGGCTATCACAGGTGTATGATCCCGAAGAGATTGACACACGGGTAGCCTCCTGCTTTGGTTTGAGTAGTATTTTGCGCTTGGTGCTTGTTGGCTCGCGGTTGTAGCCCAGCGTATTGGGTCGTAAAGCAGGATTGTTGAGCGTTTGGTATAGAAGAAAATAGGCTGCCCTTATAGTGCAGCCGGAAAAAAAACATATTAAAATATAAAAAATCATATAAAAACTCTTTCTTTTTGATATAGATAATTGTATAAGTTTGTCATAGCCTATAGTGTTTGAGTAGTCCACGAACTATCAAACGGCTGAGCTGCTGTAAGCTCGCTCTGGGAGCATGATATTATGTCTTTTACTATTGTTGGGAGGAGTTATGAAATGTGAATTTTTTTTTTTATAAGATGTGTTTTAGTGATAAACTCAGCGTTGTTTTAGTGCCATGCGGTCGCTGGGTGTGAGGGGTTTGATGGGGTTCTGTATATCAGATTTTAGCTCAGGGTTGAGCAAGTAAAATCTTGGGGGAGGTGTGACGCATGTCGAGTATGAGCATGCTGTACAGAACGCCCAGTCAGGCCCCACTCTCGCTAGGATCGTCAGGGCAGGAACTTTGGCTGTAGTCTGTGTAGAGTTTCCTAACTTAGTTTATGTGAACCGTTGTACTATAAGTATTATCATTATGTATTTTGTTTTCTTCTAAGTCAACGAGTTCTATTTTATATCATTAGATATAAGTATTGTGTGTGGGACTTATATGTAATGATGAGAGGAGAGAGAGAGAGATATTACGTAACGGGGATCAGTGAGTGCGCCACGCGGGCCGGTAGGCCTAATTCCCTCCTCCCTCCTCCCTTCCTCCCTTTCAGCGCGTGGGAAGTTCTTTGTCGATCCCAGATTGAGAGAGAATATGACGTCATGATTGCCAGTGGGCGGTCCTTAGTAGTTGGCGATATGCTCACTAGAGGGCCGAGTATAAAAAGGGAAGTCTAGCCGTATTTTCCCCAGAACTCATCAGGCAAAGCGACTTCTCATATCCCTTGCAACTATCCATATTCTTCCGACTGTTGTGAACTTTCTCTACTCTCTGAACAGCCTATCTTCTTCTCTTCTCGTCCCTGTTTAACCTCCATGACCCCTTTGGTGCAGATTTAGTCAGCCAAAGTATTATCGCTTGAGTTCTCACGAGATAAGTGCCTGTTAGATAGCCTATTTTTGGAAGGGTTAACTAGAATAGGATTGATTGATGTTTGTTGCACTCGTATATGCATTTCCCTGTGTGCGATTATTCATGTTCCTG
The DNA here is from genome assembly GCA_037953745.1 of Lithodes maja. Lineage (NCBI taxonomy): Eukaryota > Metazoa > Arthropoda > Malacostraca > Decapoda > Lithodidae > Lithodes > Lithodes maja. The sequence continues at coordinate 49,517 of JBAKBP010009511.1, forward strand.
TTTTCTGCTGGTTTAGGCAATGCTAGACTGGGATAGGGTTTCTGAGTTGTGATTTCCTATGAGTACTAGGTTGCGGTTGAACCAGTACAATTGCAACGGAGACGTGGAACGCCTAGGTGGTCTTTCTGACTGTGTACCGTGGGAGTTTAGCACTGTGTTGCGAGTGAGGGCTTTTGCCTGTGCCACCCAACACTGTGCTATCTCATTTGCTTGACTTTGAGAGGATCGCCAGGAGAGAACCAGATACTAGTGATCTGGATCTCTCAAGAGAGCATCCCGTCAATTACCGTAATTTGGCCGCACAGTCTTAAGGACCTCGCTAGGCTACGAGCCGCTTGCTCAGCCATTGTCTCTTAACCTTAGATATCCCAGCTAGACTTTGCTCGACCAGCAGATACAGCATAGTATTGAAGCTTCTCCTTATGTATATTATTGTTTAAGCACTATTGATTTCATGTGTGGCACGCTTAGCTACTTCAGAGATTAGTGGCCCACGAGCACAATCTTAGTAGGCTATTGCCAGTGCATTGTCGGAGTACTTCTTCTTAATGTTTGCCATATCCTATTGCTTATTCTTATAATTCTTCTTATGTCAATTTAAAGCCTTTAATTACCAGTGAGTTATTCATTAAATTGCTGTTCAAAATCCGATACTTACTTCTTATGAGTATTCGAGAAGCATCTAACTTATCAGAAGATTCCTTGCTTGATGCTCGAGGACTATTGTTTAACGTAACGTAATAGTGCCGATCCGAAGTAGAGGGTGGAGGACTTCTTAAGTTCTTAGTTCAAGGGTGGATTACTTCGGCTTCGGCCAACACTATTCTTTAGTGTTGTAGTACTTTCTTCTTTGTTTGATTGTTGACCAGACTAGATAACTCCCGTCTTGTTATTAGTCTGTTGTGTGAAACGCTAGTACCAAGTTCTTGTATACCCCGTTATAGCAGATAGAACTCTGGAGGGTAGTGGCGTTTTTTGTTCGGCTGGCAGTACTCTGGGGTTGGGATCGTGTGTTTCCGTTGTGGCAGCGAGCCATACTCGAGTCCTGTGTAAGAGCCCTAGTGTACCCGAGTGCCCGGTCGTAACACCCCTTTGCCCTTATATAGGGGGACTATTATGCCAGTCTTCCAGTCATCGGGTGCACTCCCCTTCTCCCATGCTAGTTTGCACATTTTCCATACCCATTCTATCACTATCTCACCACCATACCTCAACATTTCCCCACACACTCCATCTGTTCCTGGTGCTTTCCCCAACTTCACTCTTTTCATGGCTTCCCACACTTCTGACCTCCTGATCCCCACCTCCTCCTCCACTACTTCTCTTCTTCTCCCTCCCATACCATATCCAGCTATGTTTGCTGGCTCTTCATTCCTTTCATTTAGCAACTCACTGAAGTACTCCCTCCATCTTTCGACTCTCTCTTGCTTCTCGGCTAGCATTCTCCCATTCTTATCTTTCACACCCTTACTGTTTCCCTTGCTACCTTCCCTAACTTTCTTGACTTCTTTCCAGAACAGTTTCTTACTCTCCCTCCATTTTACACTCAGATTCCTTCCAAATTCCTCATCTACTCTTCTCTTACTTTCCTTCACTACTCTCTTCACCACCCTCTTACTCTCCACGTACCTCGCTCGTTTCTGTCTCTCGGAATCTTCATTCCCTCTACTACCCAACCACTCTCTATATGCTTTCTTCTTTTCTTCCACAGCTATTCTTACCTCTTCTGTCCACCATGCTGTACCTTTCACTCCCCTCCCTCTTCTCCTCACTCCACACACCTCCTCACATGCTGCACAGATCTCATCCTTAAACACCTTGCTCATCTCCTCCACTTCCTCCATAACTTCCAGGTCGAACCCACCTAGTCGTCTTTCCACTGCTCTCCTGTACTCCTCCCTGACTTCCTCCTCCTGCAACCTCTCCACCCTCCTCACCATTCCACCCTCCTCTCGCCTCCCTCCCGCTCTCCTCACCCACTTCTTTTGTATCCTAACCTTAGCTACCACTACATAATGATCAGACAAACCCCCTCCAATACCCCTATACACCCTAGCATCCATCACAGATTTCTTCATTCGTTCATCCACACATACATAATCAATCAATGACTTTCGTTCCACCACTGTCTTATCCTTCATCGTCAACATCCGTTTCCACGTGTACCTGTGGATCATTCTGTGTCGGAAGAAGGTGTTGGCTATCCACAGCCTCCTCCCCACACATACGTCCACAAGTGCACTACCATTCCCATTCACCTCTGATGGTACCCCCCACCCTCCCACCACTCCCTCAACTTTCCTATCACCCACCTTACCATTCATATCCCCAATCAGAAATATTCTTTCGTTCTTGTCAAACTTCTCCAGGCACGCCTCCACATTCATCCAGAACTCCTCTTTCTTTCTTTCAAGTATATCCTCTGTCGGGGCATACACGCATACAATCACCCACGTTTGTATTCCTACTTTCATTCTCACCCACACAATCCTTGAACCCACAGACCCATACTCTCTTACACATTCCTTCCATTTGCTACTTACAAACAAACATGCACCTTCTCTCGCTGTTCCTTCACTCACTCCAGCACACACACCCATTCCACACTCCCACTCTCTCACATCTGAACCTTTCCATTTGGTCTCTGTCATTCCACATACATCCAGCCTGGCATTCACTAACACTTCCAGAACCTCTCTCTCTTTTGTGCCATCATTCATGCCACTAACATTCCACGTAGCCATTCTCAGAATGTCCGAAGGCATGTCCTTAGTCGGTCGTGGTTAGTCAACGTTGGTTCCGTCCGCATCCGAGGCTGTTCGTTAGTTTTTCTTTGCTTAGATATTTTTTCCGGGTGGGGGTCGCAAGCCCACCGACCCAACCTCTTTAGTCGCCTCTTACGACACGCAGAAGGCACGTGGGGCATATTCTATTCCCTAACCCCCAGGGGGTAAATTAATACGGTACGGAGATAATAATGGTGTTAAAGAAATTACAAATTACTTAACAGAATCTAACCACATAATAGAACGGAAAGACAGTGTGAAAGACCTTGGGGTATTAATGTCTGAAAATATGGGTTTCAAAGTACATAACCAGGTCAAAGTGGCGGCTGCGAAACGTCTAACGGGTTGGATTCTGCGTACTTTTAAAACACGCGGGGAATTGCCTATGATAACGCTCTTCAAATCTCTAGTGCTACCGCGGCTTAAATACTGTAGCGTATTAACATCCCCATACAAAGCAGGTGAAATAAATGACGTAGAGAGTGTACAAAGAAATTTCACTTCGCATATAAGTTCGATAAAACATCTACACTATTGGGAGCGTTTAAGAGCACTGAATCTGTACTCACTGGAACGTAGAAGAGAACGTTACCTAATAATATACACGTGGAAAATCGCAGAGGGTTTAGTACCAAACCTACATACTCCGATAGTCATGAAATTCAGTGATAGGAGAGGCTGGGAATGCGAAATCCCCCGGATGAATAACAGGGGTGCTATGGGCTCTCTGCGAGAGGGCTGGTTATCACACAGAGGCCCACGTCTCTTCAACAAACTCCCACGGCGAGTAAGAGACATGAGGGACATCTCGTTAGACAACTTCAAGAGAGCCCTAAATGTCGAACTGCAAAAAGTGCCAGACGAGCCCATCCTCGCAAGGGAGCGAGTTGTCGCTGCAAACAGTCTACTGCACCAAATCACCACCCATAACGAGGGGCGTAGCGCTCCTTGGTGCCGCTAGAAGAGTGGCGAACACATCAAAAGGTATCAAAAGGTATGCGTCGGACGTACGCCTCGCACACCAAGCTTACAGGCTTTGAGCTCATGGGTGTCTAAGAGCCCTTCCGGGTAGCTCGGGTGTGTTTTTTATGGGTGTTTAAGAGCCCTTCCGGGTCTGAGGGGTTAAAAGCGTCAACACAATTCAACTGCTTAAGTGACACAGGAAGTCGATTGAATAGACGTGGGGCAACATAAGAAAAGGATCTAGCAGCAAAAGTACGTTCCCCAACGGCTCTGGGCTCATAAAGGCAATATGGGTCATCACCACTACGTAAATTCACATTTGACTCATGATGTGTTGGAAATAGAAGATCCAACAAATACTTAGGCTCACCAAACCTCAGCACCTTAAATTTCAGTAGGCACACTTTAAACTCTATTCTGGCTTTGATGGGAAGCCAGTGTAGATCTAGTAGATAATATGTGGTGGGTGTTCTGGGTGGAAGTGAAAATATTAGTCTAGCACACCTATTAAGAACAGACTGGAGTTTCTTCAAAGTAACATTTGGTAGACCAATGAACAATGAATTACAGTAATCAATTCTAGATATAACAAATGAATGAATGAGGGTCAAAAGAGATTCCTTGCTCAAGAACTTCCTTATAGCATAAAGGTTACAAATGTAAAGGTGACAACTCTTCACAACACTATTTATATGATTCTTAAAGTACAGATTTTTGTCGAATACAACGCCCAAGTTTTTCACTGATTCCAAAGGTTGGAGCTGTGATTCACCAAATTCTAGACATCCAAAATCTTCATGGACACTATTTCTCAAATTACCATTTATGACTATAATCCCCCCTGGGGGTTAGGGAATAGAATATGCCCCACGTGCCTTCTGCGTGTCGTAAGAGGCGACTAAAGAGGTTGGGTCGGTGGGCTTGCGACCCCCACCCGGAAAAAAATATCTAAGCAAAGAAAAACGAACGAACAGCCTCGGATGCGGACGGAACCAACGTTGACGAACCACGACCGACTAAGGACATGCCTTCGGACATTCTGAGAATGGCTACGTGGAATGTTAGTGGCATGAATGATGGCACAAAAGAGAGAGAGGTTCTGGAAGTGTTAGTGAATGCCAGGCTGGATGTATGTGGAATGACAGAGACCAAATGGAAAGGTTCAGATGTGAGAGAGTGGGAGTGTGGAATGGGTGTGTGTGTTGGAGTGAGTGAAGGAACAGCGAGAGAAGGTGCATGTTTGTTTGTAAGTAGCAAATGGAAGGAATGTGTAAGAGAGTATGGGTCTGTGGGTTCAAGGATTGTGTGGGTGAGAATGAAAGTAGGAATACAAACGTGGGTGATTGTATGCGTGTATGCCCCGACAGAGGATATACTTGAAAGAAAGAAAGAGGAGTTCTGGATGAATGTGGAGGCGTGCCTGGAGAAGTTTGACAAGAACGAAAGAATATTTCTGATTGGGGATATGAATGGTAAGGTGGGTGATAGGAAAGTTGAGGGAGTGGTGGGAGGGTGGGGGGTACCATCAGAGGTGAATGGGAATGGTAGTGCACTTGTGGACGTATGTGTGGGGAGGAGGCTGTGGATAGCCAACACCTTCTTCCGACACAGAATGATCCACAGGTACACATGGAAACGGATGTTGACGATGAAGGATAAGACAGTGGTGGAACGAAAGTCATTGATTGATTATGTATGTGTGGATGAACGAATGAAGAAATCTGTGATGGATGCTAGGGTGTATAGGGGTATTGGAGGGGGTCTGTCTGATCATTATGTAGTGGTAGCTAAGGTTAGGATACAAAAGAAGTGGGTGAGGAGAGCGGGAGGGAGGCGAGAGGAGGGTGGAATGGTGAGGAGGGTGGAGAGGTTGCAGGAGGAGGAAGTCAGGGAGGAGTACAGGAGAGCAGTGGAAAGACGACTAGGTGGGTTCGACCTGGAAGTTATGGAGGAAGTGGAGGAGATGAGCAAGGTGTTTAAGGATGAGATATGTGCAGCATGTGAGGAGGTGTGAGGAGAAGAGGGAGGGGAGTGAAAGGTACAGCATGGTGGACAGAAGAGGTAAGAATAGCTGTGGAAGAAAAGAAGAAAGCATATAGAGAGTGGTTGGGTAGTAGAGGGAATGAAGATTCCGAGAGACAGAAACGAGCGAGGTACGTGGAGAGTAAGAGGGTGGTGAAGAGAGTAGTGAAGGAAAGTAAGAGAAGAGTAGATGAGGAATTTGGAAGGAATCTGAGTGTAAAATGGAGGGAGAGTAAGAAACTGTTCTGGAAAGAAGTCAAGAAAGTTAGGGAAGGTAGCAAGGGAAACAGTAAGGGTGTGAAAGATAAGAATGGGAGAATGCTAGCCGAGAAGCAAGAGAGAGTCGAAAGATGGAGGGAGTACTTCAGTGAGTTGCTAAATGAAAGGAATGAAGAGCCAGCAAACATAGCTGGATATGGTATGGGAGGGAGAAGAAGAGAAGTAGTGGAGGAGGAGGTGGGGATCAGGAGGTCAGAAGTGTGGGAAGCCATGAAAAGAGTGAAGTTGGGGAAAGCACCAGGAACAGATGGAGTGTGTGGGGAAATGTTGAGGTATGGTGGTGAGATAGTGATAGAATGGGTATGGAAAATGTGCAAACTAGCATGGGAGAAGGGGAGTGCACCCGATGACTGGAAGACTGGCATAATAGTCCCCCTATATAAGGGCAAAGGGGAAAGAGGAGTGTGTGGTAACCACCGAGGAATATGTCTTCTAAGCGTAGTAGGGAAGGTATACAGTAGGGTAGTGATTGAGAGAGTGAGAGTGAGAACGGAGAAATGGATAGGCGACGAGCAGGGAGGCTTTAGGAAGGGAAGAGGATGTGTAGATCAGATTTTTACCCTGAATTGTGTTGTGGAGAAGTATCTGGAGAAGAAACAAAAGGTGTATGTTGCCTTTATGGACTTGGAGAAGGCCTATGACAGAGTGGATAGAGAAGGTCTGTGGAAAGTACTTAGAATATACGGAGTAGAGGGCAAGTTGCTGAAAGCAGTGAAGAGCATGTATGAGGGTGCAAAGGCGGCAGTACGTGTGGAGAGTGAGCAGAGCGAGTTCTTTGACCTGAATGTTGGTTTGAAACAGGGGTGTGTGATGTCCCCGTGGTTGTTTACTGTATATATGGATGGAGTTATGAAAGAAATACTATCAAGAGCAGTGGATGTTGGTGTATCGCTGAAAAGGGAGGGAATTGAGTGGAAGTTACCTATACTGCTGTTTGCGGATGATACAGTTCTGATGAGTGATAATGAATGGGAGTTGCAGGGTCTGGTAAATGAGTTTGGAACAGTGTGCGAAAAACGGAATTTGAAGGTAAATACGGGGAAGAGCAAGGTTATGGTCTTCGAAAGGGGTGAAGTCACAGAGTGTGAGGTGAAGCTGAACGGTCAGGCTATGGAGATCGTCAACTCTTTTAAGTATCTGGGCAGTGTGTTGAGTAAAGATGGGACTATGGATGAAGAGGTGCGGGAGAGGGTACAACAGGGGAAGAGGGTTGTAGGAACGCTAAAAGCAGTAACAAGAAATAGGGTGGTCAGTATGGAAGTGAAGAAGTCCTTGCATGACAGTGTGGTAATCCCGACACTGACTTACGGAAGCGAAGCATGGACGTTGGTTGAGAGACTCAGACCAAGAGTGAGAGCAGTGGAAATGAATTACTTAAGGAGTGCGTGCGGAATTACATGGAGGGATAGACAGACGAATGAGGAAGTAAGAAGGAGGTGTGGTGTGGAGATAGATGTGCTGGAAAGTGTGAAAAGGAACAACTTGAGATGGTTCGGCCATATGGAACGTATGGAAAGCGAGAGAATGACTAAGAGGGTGTACGAGAGCGAGGTGGAGGGACAGAGGGGGAGAGGTAGACCGAATATGAGGTGGAAGGATGGAGTGAGGAACTACATGAATGAAGGCGGTGCTGGTTGGGGGGAGGGGCGTCGACTGACTGGGGACAGAGGTGCATGGGGGCGGTTCGTTCGTGGCCACCCCTTCGGGGATCATGGCGTCAGGCAATAGATAGATAGATAGATAGAACCCTATTAAAGAGTAATAAAGTATAGAGTACTGTATAGGCAATCACAATATACAGACTTAACCCTATTAAAGAGTAATAAAGTATAGAGTACTGTATAGGCAATCACAATGTACAGACTTAACCCTATTAAAGAGTAATAAAGTATAGAGCACTGTATAGGCAATCACAATATACAGACTTAACCCTATTAAAGAGTAATAAAGTATAGAGTACTGTATAGGCAAACACAATATACAGACTTAACCCTATTAAAGAGTAATAAAGTATAGAGCACTGTATAGGCAATCACAATATACAGACTTAACCCTATTAAAGAGTAATAAAGTATAGAGTACTGTATAGGCAATCACAATATACAGACTTAACCCTATTAAAGAGTAATAAAGTATAGAGTACTGTATAGGTAAACACAATATACAGACTTAACCCTATTAAAGAGTAATAAAGTATAGAGCACTGTATAGGCAAACACAATATACAGACTTAACCCTATTAAAGAGTAATACAGTATAGAGCACTGTATAGGCAATCACAATATACAGACTTAACCCTATTAAAGAGTAATAAAGTATAGAGTACTGTATAGGCAATCACAATATACAGACTTAACCCTATTAAAGAGTAATAAAGTATAGAGCACTGTATAGGCAATCACAATATACAGACTTAACCCTATTAAAGAGTAATAAAGTATAGAGTACTGTATAGGTAAACACAATATACAGACTTAACCCTATTAAAGAGTAATAAAGTATAGAGCACTGTATAGGCAAACACAATATACAGACTTAACCCTATTAGGTGCAGGGCGGGCCAATTTTGTTCCTCCCTGTTTTACTCCATTAGTTTGAAGATTTTAAGGCGTTTCACCTCATTAGTTTGGCGATTATAAGATGCTTCAACCCAATATGGTGTCAATTTTTCCTGGGCGAGCGACAGCGAGCCTGCAATTTTGGAGAAACCGGCCTTTGGCCGGGAAATTTTTCTACCGAAAAATGTACATATTTAGCTTGATGGGGGTCTGGGGGACGTTTTTTAAGTTTGAAGGGAGTTTGGCGAGGCATTTTCCAAGTCTAAAAACACATTGTTCAAAAATAGCTAAAACAATTAAAACCCTGAATAATAATAAAATAAAATACCATAATAACCCCCAAGACGTTGCACCAGATAGTGTTAACCTATTATAACCGACTAGTTTGCTCATTTCTGTCTTTTGCTCTTCTCATTTAGCTGCTGATTGACTAACTGACTAAATTTGACGCTTTTGCCAACTCTTACACACAGTAGTATGTAAGAGTATGTAATAGTATGTAATAGTATGTAAGAGTATGTAATAGTAGGTAATAGTATGTAAGAGTATGTAATAGTATGTAATAGTATGTAAGAGTATGTAAGAGTATGTAATAGTATGTAAGAGTATGTAATAGTATGTAATAGTATGTAAGAGTATGTAATAGTATGTAATAGTATGTAAGAGTATGTAATAGTATGTAATAGTATGTAAGAGTATGTAATAGTATGTAATAGTATGTAATAGTATGTAAGAGTATGTAATAGTATGTAAGAGTATGTAATAGTGTGTAATAGTATGTAATAGTATGTAATAGTATGTAAGAGTATGTAATAGTATGTAAGAGTATGTAATAGTATGTAATAGTATGTAATAGTGTGTAATTGTATGTAATAGTATGTAATAGTATGTAATAGTATGTAATAGTATGTAATAACAATATCAACTTCTCGTATAATTATATCAAGTTAATTGTTTGGTCTATTAATTCATTTATTCATATATGTTTTTAGTTTCCTTCCTAAACCTCCATCAAGCTTGGAAAAATACACCCTAGACCTCCCTTCAAGATAAAGTTGTACATTTTTCGGTAGAAAAATGTCTCCGCCGAAGGCCGGTTCCTCTTAAAATTGCAGGCTAATCGACACCTAAATGGCACGAAAGGTCTTAAAATTTACAACGAAGTGGGGCGAAAGGTATTAAAATCGCCAAACTAATGGGCCGAACGTCTTATAATCTCAAAACTAGTGGGGCTAAACTTTAGGGAGAAGGGGGTCCAGAAAAAACGTCCCTTCTCCCCTTAACACAATCAAAGCTCATTCCACCCATCATCCAATCGGCGGCGTCACTGCTCCGGACACCACACCAACTCGTAACCTGGATTCAATATTTTACACCCGGTGCTCAGTGAAAGTTTGGCATTTTACGAGGGTGTAGAAGCGGCGGGGGGACGAGAGACCCTATGGTAACAGAGATCGGCCAACCTCCGCCATATTGAGACCCTATGGTAACAGAGATCGGCCAACCTCCGCCATATTGAGACCCTATGGTAACAGAGATCGGCCAACCTCCGCCATATTGGTGCCCTATAGTAACAGAGATCGGCCAACCTCCGCCATATTGGTACCCTATAGTAACAGAGATCGGCCAACCTCCGCCATATTGAGACCCTATGGTATCAGAGATCGGCCAACCTCCGCCATATTGGTGCCCTATAGTAACAGAGATTGGCCAACCTCCGCCATATTGGTACCTTATAGTAACAGAGATCGGCCAACCTCCGCCATATTGGTACCCTATAGTAACAGAGATCGGCCAACCTCCGCCATATTGAGACCCTATGGTATCAGAGATCGGCCAACCTCCGCCATATTGAGACCCTATGGTAACAGATCGGCCAACCTCCGCCATATTGGTGCCCTATAGTAACAGAGATCGGCCAACCTCCGCCATATTGGTGCCCTATAGTAACAGATTGGCCAACCTCCGCCATATTGGTACCCTATAGTAACAGAGATCGGCCAACCTCCGCCATGTTGGTACCCTATAGTAACAGAGATCGGCCAACCTCCGCCATATTGGTACCCTATAGTAACAGATAGGCCAACCTCCGCCATATTGGTACCCTATAGTAACAGAGATCGGCCAACCTCCGCCATATTGATACCCTATAGTAACAGAGATCGGCCAACCTCCGCCATATTGGTACCCTATAGTAACAGAGATCGGCCAACCTCCGCCATATTGGTGCCCTATAGTAACAGATCGGCCAACCTCCGCCATATTGGTACCCTATAGTAACAGAGATCGGCCAACCTCCGCCATATTGGTACCCTATAGTAACAGATAGGCCAACCTCCGCCATATTGGTACCCTATAGTAACAGAGATCGGCCAACCTACGCCAACCTCCGCCATATTGGTGCCCTATAGTAACAGAGATCGGCCAACCTCCGCCATATTGGTACCCTATAGTAACAGAGATCGGCCAACCTCCGCCATATTGGTGCCACTAGTGTCCTTAGCCTCTCAACACACTCATATACGTCCATACCCATAATAAACACTCGGCCATATTGACAGGGGATAATATAGTTTAGTCTTTGGATCTATTAAACTAATCTGTTCTTCAGAGTTTTCTCGGTGTACATACCTCCTCCCTTGCGGAGAGTGGGGGTACCCGCCTTTCAACACATTTCCATCTCTATTCTGTCCAACTCTCTAACCCAAGAGTGAACCAATTTTCCCAGTCTTTCTTGTACTCAACAAGTAAGCTTTGGAACTCTCTCCCTCAATCTGTCTTTCCCTTATCCTATGACTAAAACTGCCTCAAGCTCGGTGTGTCCAGACATTTTGACTCTAACGTACTTTGAAATTGCCTCTCTGTTACAAGGAGTTGATGCTGGAGGGTTGATGCTGGTTAAAGTTAGACAATTTTATGCAGCTTAAGAAGAACCTATAATGTTAGGGGGGGTTATTGAGGGGGAGTAGGGGGGGTCAGAAACAAAACTACCCTTAAGGGGGGTCACCTGCTTTAAGGGGGTCACCTGCTTTAAGGGGGGTCACCTGCTTTAAGGGGGGTCACCTGCTTTAAGGGGGGTCACCTGCTTTAAGGGGGGTCACCTGCTTTAAGGGGGGTCACCTGCTTTAAGGGGGGTCACCTGCTTTAAGGGGGGTCACCTGCTTTAAGGGGGGTCACCTGCTTTAAGGGGGGTCACCTGCTTTAAAGGGGTCACCTGCTTTTTTTTATCTTTCTGTCCTTTTCTCTCTTTCCCTGGCTTGTATCCATTCGGCCCCATTCAGCCAACTGTTTTAAGACGTTTATCCCCATCCAGGTGTCGATTTCTTCCTGGCGAGCGATAGCGAGCCAACATTGTGTGGAGAAATCCGGCATCGCCGGAGAAATTTTTCTATCGAAAAATTTACAAATTTAGCTTGCTGTAAAAACAAAAACATATATATATATACAGTATATGCTGACTTGCTACCGCTCGCAAGGAAAATATTGACACCTGGATGGGGGTAAACGTCATAAAACAGTAGGCTGAATGGGGCCTAATGGATACAAGCCAGGGCAAAAGAGAAAAGGAGAGAAAGATTAAACAAAGCTGGTGACCCCCCTTAAGGACATTCCCCGATGAAGTTGCACGAGAGAAGTGACAAAAATGTTGCCTCAATAATCTAATAGCCGGATAAAGGGTACATATAACAGCTGGGAACAGACAAGGCGATAAATTGGTGGGTGTTTTACATTCGGATATTGCCTGTCCATCTTTACCTTGCGTTTATCGATATTTTACTTTGTCCCTGGATAACGCGCGAATGTCCGTGTTATTGCTCTTTGTAATTACGTAGCTTAATTTTTGGTTTTATAAATGGCATTGTCTGTGTGCGCTCGCTCGTGTGTGTGTGTGTTCTTTGGTACACATGTGTAACAATGAACACACACACACACGCACACCTACACACACACACACACACACACACCTACACACACACACACACACACACACACACACACACACACACACACACCTACACACCTACACACCTACACACACACACACCTACACACCTACACACACACACCTACACACACATCATGTAATCACAAGAGATTCATAATTAACCCCTTGGGGATCTAAGACGCATTTATCCATTTTACTTTCATCAGTAGACGATTCTATTACATTTAGGAAGGACACCTAGGAATTAAAGGGGTAAATACCATCTCAATTAAGTCTTTTGCTCCCACAAGTTCACCGTAAGCTGTATACACTCGTCTAATGATAGTCATAATAGACTGTCAAAACGCGTCACTATCTTCAAAGGGTTAAAGCGACAATACTATTAGCGAGGGTACATTCAATACTATTAGCGAGGGTACATTCAATACTATTAGCGAGGGTACATTCAATACTATTAGCGAGGGTACATTCAATACTATTAGCGAGGGTACATTCAATACTATTAGCGAGGGTACATTCAATACTATTAGCGAGGGTACATTCAATACTATTAGCGAGGGTACATTCAATACTATTAGCGAGGGTACATTCAATACTATTAGCGAGGGTACATTCAATACTATTAGCGAGGGTACATTCAATACTATTAGCGAGGGTACATTCAATATATAATTGGCAATGACAGCGACTTACAGCCGAACCTATTAATGTGGTATTCAGTCAGGGATAGGATGGATTGCTTAAGGGGGGGTGACCTGCTTTTTGTTATTTCTGTCCTTTTCTCTCTTTCTCTGGCTTGTATCCATTCGATCCCATTCAGCCAACTATTTTAAGACGTTTATCCCCATCTAGGTGTCGATTTCTTCCTGGCGAGCGATAGCGAGCCAGCATTGTATGGAGAAATCCGGCTTCGCCGGAGACATTTTTCTATCGAAAAATTTACAAATTTAGCTTACCGTCAAACAAAAATAAAAAAATATGCTGGCTCGCTACCGCTCACCAGTAAAAAATTGACACCTGGATGGGGATAAAAGTCTTAAAACAGTAGGCTGAATGGGGCCAAATGGATACAAGCCAGAGAAAGATAGAAAAGGACAGAACAAAAACAGGTCACCCCCCTTAAATGAGGATGGGTTTATGGTTCCACGTCATCTCAACCAGTAGACCATTTCAACCAGTAGCTCTCAACCAGTGCCAAATTAACCCAGACCAACCAAAATATAGTACTAACCTAACCTAACCTAACCTAACCGTATTGGTTGATTTGGTACTGGTTGAGAGCTACTGGTTGAAATGGTCTACTGGTTGAGTTGACCGGTCACCTGGGTTTATATATTAATCGATATTTATTTATTTATTTATTTATTTTCTTAGTTTCCTCCCTAGACCTTCAAACTTTAAATAAACATCCCCAAGATCCCCCTTCTAGATAAATGTGTATATTTTCGGTAGAAGAAATGTCCTGACGGTTCCTCCTAAATAACAGGTTCGCTATCGCTCGCCAGGATTTGTTTTTACACCTAAGTGGCACGAAGGGTCTTAATATTGACAATTAAATGGAGTGAAAGGTCTCAATATCACCAAACTAATGGACCGTACATCTTGAAACCTGAAAATAAATGGGGCTAATCATGAGGGAGAAGGGGGGAGGGGGGGGGGCAGACAAACCAACCATCCCCCCCTTTATGCTGTCAACATCAATCCATCTAACTGGACAAAACCTGAAGTATATAATAAAACCTGAAGTATATAATAAAACCTGAAGCATATAATAAAACCTGAAGTATATAATAAAACCTGAAGTATATAATAAAATCTGAAGTATATAATAAAACCTGAAGCATATAATAAAACCTGAAGTATATAATAAAACCTGAAGTATGTAATAAAATCTGAAGTATATAATAAAACCTGAAGTATATAATAAAACCTGAAGTATATAATAAAACCTGAAGTATATAATAAAACCTGAAGAATATAATAAAACCTGAAGTATATAATAAAACCTGAAGTATATAATAAAACCTGAAGTATATATATAATAAAACCTGAAATATATAATAAAACCTGAAGTATATAATAAAACCTGAAGTATATCATAAAACCTGAAGTATATAATAAAACCTGAAGTATATAATAAAACCTGAAGTATATAATAAAACCTGAAATATATAATAAAACTTGAAGTATATAATAAAACCTGAAGTATATAATAAAACCTGAAGTATATAATAAAACCTGAAGTATATAATAAAACCTGAAGTATATAATAAAACCTGAAGTATATAATAAAACCTGAAGTATATATATATAATAAAACCTGAAATATATAATAAAACCTGAAGTATATAATAAAACCTGAAGTATATAATAAAACCTGAAGTATATAATAAAACCTGAAGTATATAATAAAACCTGAAGAATATAAAACCTGAAGTATATAATAAAACCTGAAGTATATAATAAAACCTAAAGTATATAATAAAACCTGAAGTATATAATAACACCTGAAGTATATAATAAAACCTGAAGTATATAATAAAACCTGAAGTATATAATAAAACCTGAAGTATACAATAACACCTGAAGTATATAATAAAACCTGAAGTATATAATAAAACCTAAAGTATATAATAAAACCTGAAGTATATAATAAAACCTGAAGTATATAATAAAACCTGAAGTATATAATAAAACCTGAAGTATATAATAACACTGAAGTATATAATAAATCCTGAAGTATATAATAAAACCTGAAGTATATAATAAAACCTGAAGTATATAATAAAACCTGAAGTATATAATAAAACCTGAAGTATATAATAACACCTGAAGTATATAATAACACCTGAAGTATATAATAAAACCTGAAGTATATAATAAAACCTGAAGTATATAATACAACCTAAAGTATATAATAAAACCTGAAGTATATAATAAAACCTGAAGTATATAATAAAACCTGAAGTATATAATAAAACCTGAAGTATATAATAACACCTGAAGTATATAATAAAACCTGAAGTATATAATAACACCTGAAGTATATAATAAAACCTGAAGTATATAATAAAACCTGAAGTATATAATAAAACCTGAAGTATATAATAAAACCTGAAGTATATAATAAAACCTGAAGTATATAATAAAACCTGAAGTATATAATAAAACCTGAAGTATATAATACAACCTGAAGTATATAATACAACCTGAAGTATATAATAAAACCTGAAGTATATAATAAAACCTGAAGTATATAATAAAACCTGAAGTATATAATACAACCTGAAGTATATAATAAAACCTGAAGTATATAATAAAACCTGAAGTATATAATAAAACGAAGACACGGATTATATTGGCGTCACTGATACCCCCAAATAATGGCTGGGTTCGGAGACTTAAGGGGAGATGGGTCGTTTTTCTGGTCCCCTTTCTCCCTCGTTTGAAGCTCTATTTGTTTTGAGATTATGAGACATTCGGCCCATTAGTTTGGCGATTTTAACATCTTTCGACCCATGTCGCTGTCAATTTTAAGACCTTTCGTACCTTTAAGACCTTCTTATACTGTCGATCTTTTCTCTCCTTTGGGCTCCTCCGACCATAAACTTATCTCTGTCACCTGTCCTATCTCTCCAGTACAGCCACCCGATCCTCCTAGCCGGCGGCGCTTGTGGCACTTTGGCGCTGCCGACTGGGAGGCTCTTCGGCAGTACTTCTTTGATTTCCCATGGAATTATTTCTGCTTCCATGGCCGAGGACCCTCGGAGAGTGCTGAACGCATTACCGAGGTAATCCTATCGGGCATGGAAGCATACATTCCATTCTCTTTCTCTCAGACTAATGCTAAAAAATCTTGGTTTACTCACGCCTGTTCTACTGCTGTCCGCAATAAGGAGGAAGCATTCAAACGGTACCGACGCCTTAAAACTCAAGACTCTCATTCTTCATATGTTTCTGCCCGGAATCAAGCCAAATCTGTTCTTCGACTTGCCAAACACTCTTTCATCAATAATAAATGCACTGAACTATCCAACTCTAGCTCTTCCCAAGCTTTCTGGCATCTAGCCAAAAACCTCTCCAACAATTTCTCTTCCTCGTCTTTCCCTCCCCTTTCCCACTCTGATGGCACAACCATCACTTCTTCCTCTGACAAAGCTAAACTCTTCGCTCAAACTTTTGCTAGAAACTCCACCTTGGATGATTCCGGTGCTATTCCTCCCTCTCCGCCCTCCTCTCTCTTACTTATGCCTAATATCCTAATCTCTTCTAAAGATGTACTTTCTACCCTCTCTGGGCTTAACACTAATAAGGCGTACGGTCCGGACGGTGTTCCTCCTGTTGTTCTCAAAAACTGTGCTTCCGTGCTGACTCCCTGCCTAGGCAAACTCTTTCGTCTCTGTCTATCCTCTAACGTCTTCCCTTCATGCTGGAAGTTTGCTCACATTCAACCTGTCCCAAAGAAGGGTGACCGCTCTCAACCCTCCAACTATCGTCCAATTGCTCTTATCTCTTGTCTTTCTAAAGTTTTTGAAACTATTCTTGCTTCCAAATTTCTTAAGCATTTCTCTTCTCATAATCTGCTCTCAGATCGCCAGTATGGCTTCCTTAAGGGTCGCTCTACTGGTGATCTTCTTTCATATCTTACTAACTCTTGGTCATCCTCCTTTCGGGACTTCGGTGAGACTTTTTCTATTGCACTAGACATATCGAAAGCCTTCGATAGAGTCTGGCATAAATCTTTAATTTCTAAACTACCCTCCTTCGGTTTCTATCCCTCCATCTGTGCCTTTGTCTCTAATTTCCTTTCCGGCCGTTCCATAGCTGCGGTTGTGGACGGCCATTGTTCACTTCCTCACCCTATAAACTCCGGTGTTCCTCAGGGCTCTGTCCTATCTCCTATTCTCTTTCTAATTTTTATAAATGATCTCCTTAACTGTACCTTAATTCCCATCCATTCATACGCAGACGACTCAACCTTACACTACTCCATTAGTTTTTCAGAACGCCCCAGCCAGCAATCCCTCAACGACAAACGTAATGAAGCCATAGAACTCTTAAATTCTGATCTAAATACTATTTCCAATTGGGGCAGAGAAAACCTTGTTAACTTTAATGCTTCCAAAACCCAATTTCTCCATCTATCTACCCGTCAGGATCTCCCAGCGGACTATCCCTTATTCTTCAACAATACAAAAATCAACCCTTCATCTTCTCTCAATATTCTTGGTGTCTCTTTTTCTTCTGCTCTCATTTGGAAGGACCATATTACCAGTCTTGCTAAGGCAGCCTCCCAGAAGCTGGGTGTGCTCAACCGCCTTAGGGGGTTCTTTTCCCCTGCACAGCTTCTTGCTCTGTACAGGGGCATAGTGCGCCCTTGTTTTGAGTATTGTTCACATGTGTGGGGAGGTTCCTCTCACACCGCTCTCCTAGACAAAGTTGAAAGGAAGGCCTTTCGTATCATTAACTCCCGTCCACTCACCAACTCTCTGCAATCTCTCTGTCTCCGCCGCAATGTTGCATCTCTCTCGCTATTCTATCGCTACTATAATAATCAGTGTTCCTCAGAGCTATCCCAGTGCATACCACCTCCTTTACGTAGGGCACGTGGTACCCGTCTTGCAACTCAATCCCACCCCTACTCTGTGCAACTCTCCAACCCAAGAGTGAAACGTTACTCTCAAACTTTCTTCTACTCAACATCTGAGCTCTGGAACTCTCTCCCAGAATCAGTCTTTCCCTCTTCCTATGACTTAAATTGCTTCAAACTCCGTGTGTCCAGGCATTTTGGCTCGAACGTCCCTTGATTTTGGCCCTGTCACTCTTTCAACTATGGGGGAGGCACTCGCTATAGGCAGTTATGCCTTTTGCCTCCCTCAATCACATAGAAAAAAAAAAAAAAAAATTTAGGTGTCGATTATTTCCTGGCGAGCGAAAGCGAGCCTCTAATTTAGGAGGAACCGGCCTACCGAAAAAAGTACATATATGTCTTGAAGGGGGATCCCGGGGTTGTTGTTTTTTAAGTTTGATTGAGGTCTAGGGAAGAAAGTAGAACATTATAATTATATATACTGTAAATGGGAAAAAAAAAAAAAAAAATTACCCCCACCCCTCCTCCTATTAAGGGGAGGTATCTAGTTTATTCCCTAGACTTCCATCAAGCTTAAAATTAAACCCCCTTAACCCCCTTTCAAGATAAATTTGTACATTTTTCGGTAGAAAAATGTCCCGGCCAAAGGCCGATTCCTCTTAAATTACAGGCTCGCTATCGCTCGCCAGGAAAAAATCGCCACCTAAATGGTACGAAAGGTCTTAACATTGACAGGAATTGGGCGAACATTCTTAAAATCGCCAAACTAATGGGGCAAGCGTCTTTAAATCTCACAAGCAATGGGGCTAAAAATGAGGGAGAAAGAGGTTCAGAAAAAAATCCTCCAGGTGGAAATCTCCCCTTTTAAAGATCAAAGTGCCTGACAGCTAAAGGGCGCTTCACAGAGAGGGGTAAAGTATAAGCCTGGCAAAATAACAAGCTTAACCCTTTACGGCTCATGACGCGTGTTGACAGTTTATGATGGCTATCCGAAGACGATTTTATACAGCTTAGGAAGGATCTGTGGGAATGAAGAAGGTAAAGACTATATCACAATTAACCCTCGGACATTCATATACCCTTCCTAATCTGAATAAAATCGTCTAATACTAGCCAGAAAACAAAAAGGAAACGCGCGTTTGATCTTGAAAGGGTCAATCAAGTGAAATGCGTGTGAAGGACTGAAAAATGCATGCCAAACCCTGCAAAACACCGATAGCACAACGTTTACTTGGCTTTAACCTTTGATATTTGTTTTGCCTTTGGTAATTATGCAGTTATTTGATAATTTAACATTTTATGAAACGGTTTGTAAGTTAAAACTCAAGGATGGAATGGGGAAACAATTTGAATGAGGATAAACGTTCACTCTCATAGTGAACGGAGGGGTTATAAATCATTTGAGAGAGAGAGAGAGAGAGAGAGAGAGAGAGAGAGAGAGAGAGAGAGAGCGTTGGTATGCAGTACAAACTACCGAGTTGCTAAATACAAATTGAGGGAAAAAGAAATGGTATTATTCCTCCATAAAACAACAATCAAGAAGACATCATCAGGCAGGAAGAATAACAGACACAGACAGACAGACATACAGACACACACACACACAGACGGACAGGCAAGACGGACAATAGGGACTAAACAAAATAAGAAAACAAAAAAGTGTGAACTGAGTAAGGGCAACAGACGTATGAAAACAGATTTGGTGGTGCTATTTAAGAGACCCTATAATATACAGAGATCGACCAACCTCCGCCATCTTAGTGCCACTGGGGATATTTTCTTTTCTTTACACTCAAATATCTCCATCGCGATAACACACATCCGAGAATTCTATAGGTAGCACCAACGACAATAATCTTGACCCCTCAACTTATAACTCGAAATGAATGAAAGCAATCGGGCTGACGTTTTCATCATTTGGGAAGAGTCCACCAGGAAATAGGTTTGGATAATTACAGCCAGTTTGATCTAGGCCCTTTTGAGTTACAGAGAGGTCAGGGATCAAGATTATTGTCAAGTTCGTTGGCGCTACCTACAGTACAGGATATACAGTGTGGTCTTTGGGTATACCTTCTACAAGACCACAAGTAAAATATACCCCCTTGTTTGATAATTGATAATATACCCCCTTGTTTGATAATTGAGGCACCAAAATGGCGTCCATGGAAATAGATGGCCCCTCTCTCTTACTACAGGACCTCTAGTGCTACTGACAGATGGACGATAACAAACGAGGAAGACAAAAGGCAGCGAAAGAGGGAAATCCGAAGAACTCCTGAAATGGGAAATATATTGTTCATATAATTCAAGCTGATGATTTAAGATACACAATGGGAAACGAACAATTTGGAAGACAAGACAGTAAGACTCGTATTCTTAAAAATTTCTTCCCCCTCGCAGCACCTGATACCGAACGAATATTGTGGGTATGAATGTTGTTTATAGCGATTAGACGGATTAGCATTCCCATTTCCGAAGCTAACGTAATTTTTCAAGCTAGTTCGCCCATTAACGGTGCCGGGAAGTAAAATAATTGTTTATGAATACCACCCTAAGGAGTGTAGAGCATAAGATGGAGACGCAATGGGGTCAATTATCAAGGAATGTAAGAAGCGAACACCAGGAATCCTGAGTGAAATAAACGGACCAATGCCGATAAGAGGAACAGACATGTAGAGGAACAAATGACTGATAGCACACATTACGGGCAAAAACAATCAGGACATCAGACGCAAGGTCCATAGATACTACCTATGGCCCTTGATCAGATGGAGAGTTGGAATTGGCACTCGGTGAACTATTATTATTATTATTATTATTTTTTTTTTTTTTATCGTCACCACTTTCTATATATTTGTATCAATCATGGGGAAAACATATCATATATAATATAATATAATATAAATCAAATATAAGTACGTGAGTTTTATGCTAACATTATTGCAGAATGGATGTATTAAAACTCAAGTAAACAATATAATTATATTCTTGTGTAAACTTGGCTTAACCCTTCGCAGATCATGACGCGTTTGGCAGTTTATTCTGGCTATCATTAGACGATTTTATACAGCATAAGAAGGAGATGTGATAAGTAAAACGGTAAAGACTATCTCACTTAGCCCTCCGATTTCCATATATATTTCTTACTCTAAATAAAATCGTCTAATGATACCCTGGATAAAGTGTCCAAAATGCGCCCTGATCCTCAAGGGGTTAAAGGTGAAATAGCTAAAGTATTGGCCATATTTGTGCGTAGAGAGGCGTACATCCATCGGTCTGTCTGTCTGTATATCAGCATGCATAAGTAGTAAGCCAAGACTAATATAACCCTTAATTACTAATGAGTGCTTACATAATGTCGTGTGTGTGAGTGTGTGTGATTGTGTGTATGCAGATGTACTGTCTCCTTAGTTGGTAATAAAAACACTCCTGGTCCCCCACACAATACGGCCATAAGAAAGGGACCATTGGAGGGCCACGGGGGTCCACTGGGGTCCACAGGGGTACGAATGGTGGCCCTTTGTGTCCCCATGATGTAAAACGAGGTTTAGAAGTACTGAAGCACCTTGGGAATTACCATAAGTACATATGAACATATCCGGCTGACCCGCATTCACCAATTACAACTTATAAATGTTATTATGTTATTCATATACCGACTCTATATACCGGTATATTATATATATATAAAACCATAGGGAATTTCAATAATTTCATAAAACCTAATATAAAAAGAGAATTAACACGAAATACAAAAAATGTCAGTGCTTGTCAGGCACTTTCTATATTATATAGGAATTCTGTCAAACCAAACACTCATTCTGCCTTCATCCTATTATCGTAAATAATAAAGTCTGTTTATTTTAAAGGGGAGATTTCCACTTGAGGGACTTTTTTCTTGACCCCTATCTCCCTCATGTCTAGCCCCATTGTTTTTGAGATTTTAAGACGTTTGGCCCATTAGTTTGGTGAATTTAAAAAATTCCGCCCCTTTCTGTCAATGTTAAGACCTTTCGTGCCATTTAGGTGTCGATTTTATCCTGGCGAGCGATAGCGAGCCTGTAATTTAAAAGTAACCGGCCTTCGGCCGGGAAATATTTCTACCGAAAAATGTACAAATTTATCTTGAAAGGGGGTCAAGGGGGTGACATTTTAAGATTGCTGAAGGAGTAGGAAATAAACTAAATACCTCCCCTTAAGGTAGTGGAATATTGCCATCTCCTTACTTTAATTACTCAGCGTTAACGAAGATGTGGAAGTGAAATGTGTTGTTAACCCCTTCTATACCGGTGACGTCTTTTTAACTTTATTCTGGCTACTATTAGACGATCATATTCAGCTTAAAAAGGGTCTCCAGTAATGAACAGGACTCGAACTATAACATTTAACCCTTTTTACCTACTAGAGATCCTGTTTTAACTGCACACAATCGTCTAAATATAGAATGAAATGACAAAGACGTCGCCGGTACACAAGGGGTTAATTACGAACACTTGGCGTTTGCATGATGCAGAGACCTACAGTAGATGCTTCATGTGTTTCCATTATGGGGGGTCACTTGCTTTTGTTTTCTCTTTCTCTCCCTTTCTCTCTTTCATTGGCTTGTATCCATTCGGCCCCATTCAGCCAACTGTTTTAAGACGTTTATTTAGGTGTCTATTTTTTCCTGGCGAGCGAGAGCGAGCCAGCATTGTGTGGAGAAATCCACGCCAGAGAAATATTTCTATCGAAAAATTTACAAATTTAGCCTGCAGTCAAAAACATTTGACACCTGCATGGGGGTAAACGTCTTAAAACAGTAGGCTGAATGGGACAGAATGGATAAAAGCCAGAGAAAGAGAGAAAAGGAGAGAAAAAAGGCAGTCACCCCCCTTAAGTATCAATAAATCTGATGCTAAGAGATTCAACTTACCATCAGCTGAGAATAGCAACAAAGGCCAGAAAAGTTGCCATAATAAGTTGTCAATAAAGCACCTGTGTGAATCCGAATTTGCACCCAGGTAACATTTTCCACGATATCAGTGCATTTTTTCAACTCCGGGGGTTTTCCTTGTCTTCCATGCCTCTCTTTCTGTCCAACTGTCTATCTTCTCTTTCTGTCCAGCTGTCTATCTTCTCTTTCCCTTTTGGTTTCCAGTTCTGTCCAGCTGTCTTTTGTTTCTTTCTATTTGGATTTTCAGTTCGTCCGTGTGTGTGTTTGTCTATCTTCTTTAACCCCCGGGGGGATGGTTCACTTTTTGGGCAATTTTTGCATGTGTTCATTATTTTTCTAGTTTCCTCCCTAGACCTCCATCAAATTAAAACACACATCCGTTAGATCCCCCTTCTAGATTAATTTGCACATTTTTGGGTAGAAAATTTCCCGGCCGAAGGCCGGTTCTTCCAACATTACATGCTCACTATCGTTCGCCAGGGAAATAATCGACACCTAAATAGCACGAAAGGTCTAAATATTGACGAAGAAATGGGGTGAAAGGTCTTAAAATCGACTAACTAATGGGGCAAACATCTTAACATCTGAAAACTAATGGGGCTAAACATGAGGGAGAAAGTGGTCCGGAAAAGCGGCCCATCCCCCCTTAAATCTACTTCCCGTATATGGTTTTATTATCCTGTCTGCTGAGCCCTTCATCATGGCAGCATTGGCAGTTGTAAGCTCCCTAGTGGAAAGCACGGACGTATGTACAGTCGCGCTAATAAGTCATGTCACAGCTGTCATTACGTTTGGCTCGCTCTGTACTGTATTAATGTCTGTCAGGTGTTGAATAGGGTGGGTAAGTGTAGGAACATGTTTGTATATTTCACTCGATGTGAATAAATGCAGCTTAGATCTTGCTGATACCAATTATTGATCGAAACATACTTGCTGCCGAGACATCACTTATTAGCGCGACCGTACAGTCAAATTCAAAGGTTTCTCTGAAGATATTGATAATAGGTTGAGCAGATTAAATTTTATTATTAATATCATCATTCTTAACACCAATAACCCTCGAATGAAATTAATGAAAGCAAGTGATTCTCCCAGGATTCGAACCTAGGATATCACATACGGAACTTACATGCTCTAACCATTACACCATCAAGATAGTTAAAGAAATATATAATTGCTTTGAATATCTTTAAGTTGTTGACTATATTTCGCATACTTTTCGGCGTAGATATTAAGCAAGGCCAGATTCGGATTCAACATCGAAAATTACATAATTAGGAATCATGCGTAATATGTTTGAAATAACAACAGTCTTGAGGGTGGTTTTATAAGTTTGATGGAAGCCTAAAGAAGAGTGATAAAATACTATAAATAAATAAATATATTAACAATTCAATAAAAATCTCTTAAGCTTAATAAAGTACTGTTGTCCAGAATATAAGCATATAACTATACATAAGTACTTTTCTATCTATCTATCTATTTACTCAGGCCCATTCCCCACTTTGTTTTTTTCTATGGGGGTGGCCGATTCGAGACAGAGAACGAACAGGGACAACACAACACAAAAGAAAAACAATGAACACACAAAAACAAAACACAAATTCACACATATCTAGGTCACCCAGGAGAAGACCCAGAGACCAGGGATCACCAAGGTCACTCCAGCACTCCCCCCCCCCCCCCCCCGACCCCCGACCTTCCGGAGAAGTTCCGGTCTCAGCAGGCAGACATACAGCGAAGCCGCCACCACAAGCCCGCTGCACCCTTCATATATACCAGCTCACCGGGCCAGGCGTCTGACGTCTGACGGACTATTATCTAGTCCAACTGGCGCCCGACCCTTCTCCCAAATGACCGCGTTGTTACTTATCTATTCACAAGCATTCTCCATTCATTCCTGTTTATTATCACTTCCCTTGCCTGATCTATAGTCATTCCTCTATCTTCCAAAGCTTGATCTAGACAGTCTCTCCACCTCAATGGGGGTCTTCCTACCCCTCTATCTCTCCTAGAATCTGGCTCGCATATTCTCTTTGTAAGCCTTTCATCTTCCAATCGTTCAACATGACCATACCAGCTCAGCACCCTTCTGTCCACTCTGGCCGACAAATGTTCCTGCTGCCCCACTCTCCTACGTATCTCTTCATCCCTCAATCTGTCTCTACGAGTAACTCCACACATACTCCTCAAGCAGCTCATCTCCATCACATCCAGCTTTCTTCTCTCCTTTGCCTTCAGAGCCCATGTCTCACCCCCATACATCACTGTTGGTACAACAATCCCTTGTTACATTGCACTTTTAACTTCATTCCGAGATTTCTCACCTTCCACATACTTCCCATTGCTCCGAACACTTTTCTTCCTTCACATACTCTCTGTTTTACCTCCATTTCCATACCTTCATTCCTGCTTATCGTTCCTCCTAGAGGAAAAAAGGCAAAAAGAAAAGGCATTTGGGTCAGTCATACCCACCCATATAATCTGTATCGAACCCAAGTGAGAAAATAACAATCTTTATTATATAAGTGCATTTTTATTTCCTTTCACTTAAACATAAGGCTATTCAGTGTGAAGTTGGGTGTGAGTACATGATTAGATTGATATCCAGTATTCGATAAATGGATATATAACCGTAGTCATGTACTTAACCTTTAACTGTCTTGATGGTATGATGGTTAGAGTGTTTAAGAACTGTCTGTGGTAACCCAGGTTCGAATCCCGGGAAGATCACATGCTTTCATTAATTTCGTTGGGAGGTGTTTGGTGTTGGGAGTGAAATGAATAGATTAGATTATACTTGCCTGCCGCGTGAATTGGCAGACAAGCAATGATATAATGGCCTCATGACCATAATCTCCATAATGTGTTTGTTTGTACCTTACTACTTAGTACCACCACAGGATCCAGATGGTGTTAAGGAGGGTAGTGGTTAGTTTTTACCTATTTATATTGTTAGTTTCCTCGCTAGACCTCCATCAAGCTTAAAAAACAGCCCCTAAATCCCCCATCAAGATAAATGTGTACATTTTTCGGTAGACAAATGCGCCGACCGAAGTCCGATTCCTCTTAAAATTACAGGCTCGCTATCGCTCGCAGGAAAAAATCGACACCGAAATGGCACAACAGTTCTTAAATTTAAAAGTTCTTAAAATTGATAACGAAATGGGGCGAAAGGGGTTAAAATCGCTAAGGTAATGGGCCGAACGTCTTAAAATCTCAAAACTAATAGGTCTAAACACGAGGGAGAAGGGGGTCCAGAAGGGGGTTTAATTGCCTGTATGCCACCAGCAAGAGGGTGATAGTGGTGGGAGGCTGGCAGGTCCAAGGGTTCAAATTAGTGTGGCATCCCCGGCAGCTGGTCTTAAACAGTGTTGCCAATCTAGCTACTTCCCCGTTAGATCTAGAGGTATTTACTTCGATTTAGGGGCACATTTTTACATCTAGCGTCATGAATTCTAGCGATATTCTGTCGATTTGAGCTATTTTAGAGAGATATTTTGAGACTGTGTCGTTTTTTCTAGCAACTTATTAAAAAGATATTGTAGAGATTGTGCCGTTTTTTCTAGCTAATTTCGGCCTTTCTGTACTATCTAGCGGACATGATTTGGTAACCCTGCCTGAGCTGGACCCTATTGTCGTGTGTGTGAGGCGGATAATTTGCATCTCAAAGCCTGGGAAGTGGTGTCTAATCACTACCAATTCTTCGTGCAGGTTGACGTAGTGTTTTTCGCTGCGGGTGGTGGTGGAGCGGAGAGGAGGGTGGGTGGGTGGGAGGGAGGGCCGCCCGCTGATTGGCTGCCTTGAACGGAGAAGGGTTAACGAAGAACATTAATTGGCTGACTGGATTAGGGAATTGTTAACTCGGAACATTCATTTGCTTCCTAGAATGGACATTTGTTATCTCTGAACATTAATTCACTGCCTAGAGAAACATTTGTAAAGTAAGATTATTATATTTATGCCAAAAGCTGAATATTTTAAATATGAAAGTATTTTGCTGAATAGTATCGACATTGTTTCTATACAAACATTAGTTTGTTGCCTAGAACATTTGTCTACTGAACAATTTACAAATTGATATCGGAGTCTTGGGGGTATTTTTTGATGGATATTTAAGGAGGAAATATTTAGAAAACAATAATAAAAGAAAAATTTCCCCTTTGGCACAACGAGGGTCTATTTCCCAGTTAAAGAGGTCATTCTCACCAGTATTTATCTTGTGTACCGAAGCTACCGTTGCCGCTGCTACTTTTTACCCTTCCTCAGTACCCCACATAGATCTCCTTTACTACTGAGCATTATTCTCACGACTCCACTTAACAGGTCTACTCGGACTAAATGGTGGAGAGCGTTAGGGCAAGGGGTTTTTCAGGTGACATTTCGAGTATATTTTACATTGCTATCGGCAAGGAATGACATATACCATACAACAAAAACAATAACAACAACAACAACAACAATAACAACACCACTACCTACAAGAACAACAAAAACAATAACAATGACAATTATAAAAATGCTAAACTAGAAGTATCGAACAAAATTACTTCTCGTCAGCCTGTCAACCGATGCATAGATGGCACACCGATTAAGGGGAGGCAGTTGGTTTTTAGAGTCCTCCTCCTCCCTCATGTTTAGCCCTATTAGTTATGAGATTTCAAAACATGCGCCCCATTAGTTTGGCGATTGTCAGATCTTTTGCCCCATTTCTTTGCCAATATTAAGACCTTTCGTGCCATTTAGGTGTCGATTTTTTTCCTGGCGAGCTATAGCGAGCCTGTATTTGAAGAGGAATCGGCCTCCGGCCGGGACATTTTCCTACCGAAAAATGTACAAATTTATATCGAAGGGGGGTCTTGTGGGTGTTTTTTCAAGCTTGATAGAGGTTTAGAGAGCAAAAACTAAACCCCTTCCTTAAACCATTAAGCCGAACCAGTAAATTATGCTGCACAATACCGTCGGAGCTCCCTTAATTAGACAGGAACTAAATACACTGAATGAAGAGAAAAATAGCATTGGTAACTAGAATGGCACTAGGGAGAGCGCATACCTCCACCAACGCTGGCGTAGGTATGCGCTCTACCGATCGCCTCCTAAAGGGGATCACCTCTTCCTTGGTGCATATCCTATCTGCTCACCAAATTTCGTGAACAGCGGTGCATAACTTTGTGAGCCACCTACGCTGGCGGAGGTATGCGCTCTACCGATCACCTCCTAAATTGAATCGTTTTTTCTTTGGCGTATATCCAACTTTCGTAATATTCGGTTCATAAATTTTCTAGGTATCTTGTTTACAGATAAGCAAACAAAGAGGCAAACAAACGGAGGCACAAACATAACCTTCTCCAACTTCACCGGCGGAGGTAAAAATAATAAAACTGTACCCAAATTCATTATGAGCTAGATAATGAACCACGAATTGCAAAACCGCTAAAGATAACTTGTTGATTATGTTGGCAGACGAGGGGAACTTGGCGCGAGCATAATATACTTGGAGAGCCAATTGTGTTTTATTCCGCCAACTTGATCCACTTTCAGCCGAGCGAGGCAAAGGAATATATTGTACTCGCATGTAAGGGTGGGATGGGCGTATTTATTGGCTCATTTATGTATTTTTATACTATATTTTGTTATTTTTAAATATAGTTTTCTCCTTAGACCTCCATCAAGCTTATGACCCCCCCCCCCCCCCCGCCTCACCCCAGACCCTCCTTCAAGATAAATTTATAAATTTTTCGATAGAAAAATGTGCCGGCCGATGGCCGGTTCCTCTTAAATTAGAGGCTTGCTATCGCTCGCCAGGAAATAATCGACACCTAAATGACACGAAAAGTCTCAATATTGACAAAGAAATGGGGTGAAAGGTCTTAAAATTGCTACACTAATGGCCCGAACGTCTTAATATCTGGAAACTAATGGGGCTAAACATGAGGGAGAAGGGGGTCCAGATAAACGACCCCTCCCCCCTTAACTCTTTCCATGGTATAACTCCTGGGCGTTGGTGAGGAGCGGCACTGAATGGGAGGCTAATTGTATTTAGTTGTTCATATATTAATTAATGTATTTATTTTTAGTTTCCACCCAAAATCTCCATCAAGCTATTAAAAAAAAAAAAAAAAAAAAAAAAAAAAAACACACATTCACACACAAGCCCCCCCCCCCCCCTCCCCCACCTTCTAGATGAAATTTGTATCTTTTTCGGTAGAAAAATGTACCGGTTCCTCCAAAATTACAAGCTTGCTATCGCTCGCCTGGAAAAACAACGACACCTAAATGACACAAAAGGTCGTAAAGGTCGCCAAAGTAATGGGGCTTAACATGAGAGTGTTACGACCGGGCACTCGGGTACACTAGGGCTCTTACACAGGACTCGAGTATGGCTCGCTGCCACAACGGAAACACACGATCCCAACCCCAGAGTACTGCCAGCCGAACAAAAAACGCCACTACCCTCCAGAGTTCTATCTGCTATAACGGGGTATACAAGAACTCGGTACTAGCGTTTCACACAACAGACTAATAACAAGACGGGAGTTATCTAGTCTGGTCAACAATCAAACAAAGAAGAAAGTACTACAACACTAAAGAATAGTGTTGGCCGAAGCCGAAGTAATCCACCCTTGAACTAAGAACTTAAGAAGTCCTCCACCCTCTACTTCGGATCGGCACTATTACGTTACGTTAAACAATAGTCCTCGAGCATCAAGCAAGGAATCTTCTGATAAGTTAGATGCTTCTCGAATACTCATAAGAAGTAAGTATCGGATTTTGAACAGCAATTTAATGAATAACTCACTGGTAATTAAAGGCTTTAAATTGACATAAGAAGAATTATAAGAATAAGCAATAGGATATGGCAAACATTAAGAAGAAGTACTCCGACAATGCACTGGCAATAGCCTACTAAGATTGTGCTCGTGGGCCACTAATCTCTGAAGTAGCTAAGCGTGCCACACATGAAATCAATAGTGCTTAAACAATAATATACATAAGGAGAAGCTTCAATACTATGCTGTATCTGCTGGTCGAGCAAAGTCTAGCTGGGATATCTAAGGTTAAGAGACAATGGCTGAGCAAGCGGCTCGTAGCCTAGCGAGGTCCTTAAGACTGTGCGGCCAAATTACGGTAATTGACGGGATGCTCTCTTGAGAGATCCAGATCACTAGTATCTGGTTCTCTCCTGGCGATCCTCTCAAAGTCAAGCAAATGAGATAGCACAGTGTTGGGTGGCACAGGCAAAAGCCCTCACTCGCAACACAGTGCTAAACTCCCACGGTACACAGTCAGAAAGACCACCTAGGCGTTCCACGTCTCCGTTGCAATTGTACTGGTTCAACCGCAACCTAGCACTCATAGGAAATCACAACTCGAGGAACCCTATCCCAGTCTAGCATTACCTAAACCAGCAGAAAACAGGAACATGAATAATAGTACACAGGGAAATGCATATACGAGTGCAACAAACATCAATCAATCCTATTCTAGTTAACCCTTCCAAAAATAGGCTATCTAACAGGCACTTATCTCGTGAGAACTCAAGCGATAATACTTTGGCTGACTAAATCTGCACCAAAGGGGTCATGGAGGTTAAACAGGGACGAGAAGAGCAGAAGATAGGCTGTTCAGAGAGTAGAGAAAGTTCACATCAGTCGGAAGAATATGGATAGTTGCAAGGGATATGAGAGGTCGCTTTGCCTGATGAGTTCTGAGGAAAATGCGGCGGGACCTCTCTTTTTATACTCGGCCCTGTAGCGAGCATATCGCCAACACTAAGGACCGCCCACTGGCAATCATGACGTCATATTCTCTCTCAATCTGGGATCGACAAAGAACATCCCACGCGCTGAAAGGGAGGAAGGGAGGAGGGAGGAGGGAATTAGGCCTACCGGCCCGCGTGGCGCACTCACTGACCCCCCGCCACGTAATATCTCTCCTCTCATCATTACATACAAGTCCCACACACAATACTTATATCTAATGATATAAAATAGAACTCGTTGACTTAGAAGAAAACAAAATACATAATGATAATACTTATAGTACAACGGTTCACATAAACTGAGTTAGGAAACTCTACACAGACTACAGCCAAAGTTCCTGCCCTGACGATCCTAGCGAGAGTGGGGCCTGACTGGGCGTTCTGTACAGCATGCTCATACTCGACATGCGTCACACCTCCCCCAAGATTTTACTTGCTCAACCCTGAGCTAAAATCTGATATACAGAACCCCATCAAACCCCTCACACCCAGCGACCGCATGGCACTAAAACAACGCTGAGTTTACCACTAAAACACATCTTATAAAAAAAAAATTCACATTTCATAACTCCTCCCAACAATAGTAAAAGACATAATATCATGCTCCCAGAGCGAGCTTACAGCAGCTCAGCCGTTTGATAGTTCGTGGACTACTCAAACCTTATAGGCTATGACAAACTTATACAATTATCTTCATCAAAAAGAAAGAGTTTTTATATGATTTTTATATTTTAATATGTTTTTTCCGGCTGCACTATAAGGGCAGCCTATTTTCTTCTATACCAAACGCTCAACAATCCTGCTTTACGACCCAATACGCTGGGCTACAACCGCGAGCCAACAAGCACCAAGCGCAAAATACTACTCAAACCAAAGCAGGAGGCTACCCGTGTGTCAATCTCTTCGGGATCATACACCTGTGATAGCCTACGACTGATCATCTACCCTCGATAAACAATCCGCAATCACATTGTCACATCCCGCAATATGCCGGATGTCCAGGTTATACTCCTGCAACATCAATGACCACCGGGTCAGTCTCATATTGCGATTGTGAAATTGATTTAGGAATCTCAAAGGGTGATGATCAGTGTAGATAACCACGACTGGGCCATAGGCTGGAACATACACCTCGAAGTGCCTGAGTGACAGCACAATCGCCAGTAATTCCTTTTCTATTGTAGAATAGTTCTTTTGTGCAGCATTGAACTTCTTAGAAAAGAAACTTACTGGGTGTTCCACACCTTCATTGTCTGTCTGTAGCAAGACGGCACCAGCCCCTACACCACTAGCATCTGTTGCCAGCTGAAAAGGCCTGTTAAAGTCTGGGGCCCTGAGTATCGGGTGAGTACACAGCAAATGCTTCACTAAATTAAAAGCCTTTTCACACTCAGGCGCCCACAAAAACTTTTTGTCTTTAGATAACAAATCTGTGAGAGGTGCCAACACCGTGGAGTAACCTTTTATAAAGCGTCTGTAGTAGCCTATCATACCCAAGAATCTCATGATCTGCTTCTTGGTGGTTGGGTGCGGAAATTTATTGATAGCCTGTACCTTGTTCTGAGGAGGGCACACCTGTCCCCTTCCCACTACAAACCCAAGGTACTGCACAGTGGCTTTTACGAAGTCACACTTTGCCAAATTTACTACCAGACTTGCTTCACTAAGTTTCCGGAACAAGGTCTCCAGGTGCTCACAATGGCTCTCAAAGTCGTCATCATAAATGATTACATCGTCCAAGTATACGGTGCAATTTGGAATGTCCTTGACAATTTCATTCATCAGGTTCTGAAACGTTGCTGGTGCATTCTTAAGTCCGTAGGGCATAACATTACACCGGTAAGTACTCCCGTCCACCACAAAACCACATACCTCTTTAGCACGCTCGGACAAAGGTACTTGCCAGTAACCTTTTACTAAATCAACTTTAGACAAAAACCGAGCATTACCAATTTTATCAACACTATCATCAACCCGAGGAAGAGGATATGGGTTAGTTGGAGTCAAACCGTTTAGCCTACGGAAATCAATACAGAAGCGTACCTTGCCATCTGGTTTAGGCTGCAGTGTTACGGGGGAAGTCCATTTAACGGTACCTTTCTCTATCAACCCTCTACCGAGCATATACTCCAACTCATCCCTCAGAGCGGGTAGTTTTATGGGGGGCACACGGTATGGGATTGACTTAAAGGG
This sequence comes from Lithodes maja, assembly GCA_037953745.1. Lineage (NCBI taxonomy): Eukaryota > Metazoa > Arthropoda > Malacostraca > Decapoda > Lithodidae > Lithodes > Lithodes maja. The sequence continues at coordinate 82,549 of JBAKBP010009511.1, forward strand.
TAGATGGTGCCCCACGTCAACATCATGCATAGCCTGAGTAGTGAGGCCTGGATGTTCAGCGAATACAGTGGGGTATAAACCGAGCAACTGACGGATAGCTTCAAATTGCGGCTCAGGCAAATGGGCTATAGCCTCGTCAGCCCTTAGGCTCGAGTTCCCCGCCCACTGATCCGCTGAAACATGGTGATCCCAGCTATCCTCCTCTGAAGCTTGACTGTCCCCCTCTCCTTCTCCACCACGGCCGCAACAAGCCAACACAGGGACAGTGAGAGGCTCAGAGGGGCGCCTCACATACTCTTTTATCAGGTTCACGTGACATAACTGATTTTTCTTCCTCCTGTCTGGAGTGGCAACAAGGTAATCTAGGTCCGAAATTTTCTCCACAATTTTATAGGGTCCAGTATACTTCGCCGACAAGGGGTTACCCACCAAAGGCAACAAAATCAACACCTCCTGTCCCACAATGAACTCCCGGAGCTTCACTTTGCGATCATACCTGTCCTTCATTAAAGCTTGTGACCCTGTTAAATTCCGACCTGCCATCTCCAGACTCTTAAGCATGCGCTCACGGCTTTCAAACACATACTTCAACAAGGAACAAGGCGGCACAGTTCCTTCCCAAATTTCCCGCAGCATATTAAGGGGGCCCCTGACTCGGTGTCCAAAAATCAGCTCGTTTGGACTAAATCCCAGGCTCTCACCAGGCACTTCCCGAGCAGCAAACAGTACATACGGCAATCCAAGATCCCAATCTCTTCCGTTATCAGCACAATAACACCTGAGCATGCTTTTAAGGGTGGCATGCCACCGCTCAAGCACCCCTTGGCTCTCAGGG